>JACGDI010005691.1:728685-756172 GCA_014898725.1 Jacaranda copaia
AAATAATTATCAAATTCAAATTCTTATACAAAAAGGTAACAATGAATTATTACAATTATTACCATTTCGGCTGTAATTTATTTCAATTTACTCTTTGCCTCCTCTACATTATGTGGGAGTTTGCTATCCTTCCACTGGTAAAAGTGTGGAAACTTAACAAACTCACTAGTGAAACTAGTGATGGGATTCGTTCATAAACCCTTGTCTATCATTCATAAATCGAAAAATTATACTCACTTGATATAATCAATGTTATTAGAAAAATGAAGCAAACACTTACCATCAAACTGACTGTGCACCCATCAATGTACTTTTTGGTTCTTTCTCCACCTACTCCTACATAGTTCTTCATATCTTGGATAAGAAAATTGTATGCAACTATGCCCTAAGCATATAAACCAGCTCTAAACAAATTATCCAAGTATGGTAGGAGAAATTGTGGAGTTCAATAATTAGATATTGAAAATAGAAAATAATTAAAAATAAAAAGTATATATAACCTACAAAAAATATTCAAGTCATCCTCACTATCCTTATATACATGCTTCTTAAACTTTTTTAATATTTTAGATCTAGTTATATTCTAAGCTTTTTAGAAAAAAGGCTGTCAAAGATTGAAAACTTTATCTTCAATGTTATATCAACAGATTGTCCCACATATGACAACCTTAAAATCATAGAAAATTCAGCTACAGAAAAAGGAACCTCAACCCCTTCAAAAAAAATGAAATGATAGCTTTTTTGGGTCAAACCTCCTAAGCATAGCTTCAAGCCGAATGAAGCTTAAACTTAACTTAAGCATATCCATATATATATATATATATATATAGAAAGGGGTCTTCCTCAATGCATCAAAATATTTTGACCCCATCTTGGACTTCACAATCTCCAATTTACACTAAAAAATTTGGGGGGAGCAACGAGAGTAGATTTCATAATGTCATGGCTTTACTGCAATCAGATAAAGAAAAATTAGTATATAAATAAATAATAAACTAACTTTTTTAGATAACGTGTACTGAAAACTTGAATGTTTTGCATTATAGATGCTTCTGAAATATATTTCAGAAACACATAATATATTATACTACACTTTCAGTTAGTGTATGTTTTAGGTTTGAATGTTTTATACTACAGTTGCTTCTAAAATATATTGCAGATACACAAATTATATATTATACTTTTATTTAATATATACTGCAGGCTTAAATATTTTATACTATATTGCTTCTAAAATGTACTGCAGATACAAAGATTATATATTATACCTTTAGTTAATGTATATTGCAGGCTTGAATATTTTTATATTACAAATGCTCCTAAAATGTACTATAGTTATACTAATTATATACTACACTTTTGCCTAATGTGTACTGCAAATATATAGATTATATACTATAATTTTGCCTAATGTGTACCGCAAACTTGAATATTTTATATTACATTTGCTTCTAAAATGTACTGGAGGTTATATATTAGATTTTTTCCTAATGTGTACTATAAAATTGAATTTTTTATACTATATTTGCTTTTAAAATGTATTGTAGCTACAAAAATTATATATTACACTTTTGCCTAATGTGTATTGTAAGATTAAATATTTTATACTACATTTTCTTCTAACATGTACTGCAGTTACATAGATCATATACTGTACTTTTGCATAATGCGTATTACAAACTTAGATATTTTGTTCTATAGATAATACACTATTACTTTCAAATAGTTTTACCGTATAATTTTATTATATAATTTTAGGTAAAAAAGAAATATAAACTCCAAAAAGGTGAAATCCAACTTTCCCATCTCATAACAAAAATCATATGTATATCAAATGGGTTCAAATGTTTAATGACTAAAAAATGAATAAAAATCCTATACATGAGAAAATAGACAAGAAATAAGTGTAACATTGAAAAATCACTGACATTTGAAATTGCAAATTCAGAAAACATACATTTGTTTCGTTTGTTCACTTCTTTTTTTACTTGCCTTATTTTTTGTAGTTGTTTTTCCTTTTATTGTTGTAGAAAAATGACAGAAATTTTAGTATTTTTTTTTTCACTTTTTCTTCTCACGTCAATGGCAAAAGAATGGTTCCATGCCCTTTCTTTTGGCACCTCGAGAAATCAATTTCAGGCACAAAAAAAAGAAGGAAAACGTTCTTCTTGAAAAGATAAACACATTTCTCAGGTATTTTTTTTATTTTTTTCAAATATAATGGTATATAGGTTTTTTTAAAAGATATGGGGAGTGATTCCTAAATTATGTGAAAAAATTGAGAATTTAGTGTGTAAAAATTTAAATAGGTATTGAACATTAAATTGAAAGTAGGGTTAAATTTTTTTTTCCAATTAACCTTAAAATTAATTCAAGGCAATTATCAGCTATTACCCTACACAAAAATTTGCATTTGGGTCGTGGACCCAGAGAGAGTCCCAATCCTCACAACCCACAGTGGGCTCACGGATTTTACGAGTCCAAGATAAGTGGACCCAAAAACGGAGCCTGACTCATATATTTCAAATCATCAGGTGCACGAAAATAATAAATTACCATACTAGCCGTTATCAATTTATCAACGCCAGGAATTTCAAAAAAACAACAAAGAAATATTGATACAGAAACCCCTATTATTGTCAGGAGCCATCTTTGTAAAATTTCGCCTGAGAATAAAATTACTTGACGCTGCATAAGAGTTAAAAAGGAAGGAGGAAAGCAACCAACTGCTATTTTCTTGATCGTAGTCTTGAAATCTTGGTTTCCGATTGTCAATGTTGCCACTGATTTTCAAGAACTTCTGAGAATTTCTTTTAAATGTGAGAGGACAATTAATTTCGCGGAACTTTTTCTTGGTTTGACGCACCTTTTTTTTGACATTTCTGTTGCTCTCTTGCTGTTTCCCTTTTCTTTTCCCTTAAATAGCGCTTAATCTGACATCAGTTGAGAAATTAAATCTCTTTTGGGATTGTTTGATGATGAAATACCATGTTTCCAGGAAAAAAAAAGGCTGCATTTTGTAAAACCTCTTTGGATTTTGTTTGCTTTTATTTCCTTTTAGAAGAACCTAATGTTGTGAAAATTCTATGTTATCTGTTTGCTTTTCTTTATTACTGAAGATAGTTTAGTTATTGCAGTTTCCCGGTGGCAAATTATTTATTTGAAAAGGGATGCTTTTCTTTTTGAGTATTTCCTTGCTTTTAAATCTTTAAACTATAGAAAACAAAAAATTGATTTTGCTCACTATGGATTTCTGCCTCACAGAGAAATTTTACAGTCTAATTTGGAGTGAAAGACAAGGGCAAAATGCAATTTTCAATAATTTACATGGGTTTTATTAGTCAACTGTTTGTGGTGTATTTGTTATAAATTTAGAATCTTGACCTATGGAATGCCTGGATCTTCCCATTCTTATGATAATAACTTTAGTTTTGAAAATTCTTTTTGATTTCTGGGAAGAAAAATTTTTGGCTTGCTGAAGATGACAATAGGGGCACCAGTGACACCATCATCAAAGATCAAGAGGACACCGGTATGTACTCCTGGTGGTCTGAAAGTAAGGGAGGAAAATATTTTAGTGACTGTTCGGATGAGGCCACTGAGTTCAAAAGAACTAGCTGCTTATGACCTAGTTGCTTGGGACATCATTGATGAACACACCATTGTTTCAAAGAATCTGTACCATGAGCGGCATGCAGGATCATATACATTTGGTATATTAACTATCCTATACAAGATTTAGGACACATTTCAGATATTAGTTCTCTAATCATAAATTTGCGGCTGGAGTGAGTATTTCTCACTTGTAATAGTTGAAAATAGCATTTTTATCCGTATTTGTATCTCCCAGATAAGGTTTTTGATCCAACTTGCTCCACGCGGAATGTTTATGAAGAAGGCGCTAGAGATGTTGCTTTGTCTGCTCTTAGTGGAATTAATGGTAAATGACACAAGGCGTGTTTCAGTTGAACAAAATAGTTGTAATAGTACATCTATGTATTTGGTTGCCTTTTCTGTTGGCTTTTTTACTTTCTGTCTTCTGCAGCTACAATCTTTGCATATGGCCAGACTAGTAGTGGAAAGACGTTCACCATGAGGGGTGTGGCAGAACATGCTATCAAAGACATTTTTGAGCACATCAACTTTGTAAGATATATTGATTCCCATATCAATCGGATCATTTGTGTGTATACTTTGGTCGGAAATTCTTTGAAATAAATTTAACTTTGTTGTCTAACAGGCTCCAGAGAGGGAATTTTTTATCAGATTCTCTGCGTTAGAGATCTACAATGAAACTGTTGTAGATCTCCTGAACAGAGAGTCTGGTGCCCTTCGCCTATTGGATGATCCTGAGGTAATAACATTAATATTGTTGGATATTGAATTTATTTCTCTAGATTTGTCTCTTCTAATGTTTCTTACGCGTGCAGAGAGGAACCATTGTGGATAAGTTAATCGAAGAGGTCGTCAAGGATGATCAACATTTGAGACACCTATTAAGTATTTGTGAAGGTAATGCTGTGCTAAAAAATTGTTAGTGTATTTGTTTGTTTCTCACCTCTATTTGTTTCTTCTTGAACAAATTTATTCGACCAGTTTATCATTCTACTGGCTGTGAAAGAATATATACAATACTTTACAAATTCTTGTGCTTGCAGCACAAAGGCAGGTGGGAGAAACTGCTCTAAACGATAAAAGCTCAAGGTCTCATCAGATAATTAGGCTGGTATATTCAAATTGTTTGCTAACTACTATTTTTTATTTTTTGATTGCTGAGTTGCTTGAATTTGTGTAAATAATCTAAGCCAGAAAATTTTATTATGTCACATAATATTTGGGTAGATTACGTCAAATGCTAGTAGCATGATTTATCTGAACTTCCAGTGTTCCTCTCTCTTTGTGGAAGTTTATTAAATTAACTTGCTTTTTATGATTTTCATTCCAAGTCACTAGCAGTGCATTTCAATCCATTTCTGTCTATAAGTATATCCTTTAATCCATTACATCCCACTACAATTTGCGAACTTCTGGTTGTGCTTTCCATCATCGTGCATGCTGCTTTCACTCACTAACAGTTGCCCATCATCTTTCTTGGGCCAATTTTTTTTCAGAGATTTCATAGCTAGTATGGTTTTTTAACACATCATTTTCCACAAATCATTTCAAATATTTTTGAATTTTATAGATTAGTGCTGAGGTGTCCAAAAATTGCTTCTGCAGTTGCAGTATTTTGTTCTTTTCTTACTGTTATATTAAAACACAATCAGTTAGTTTAGCCAAGTCATCATACCTGTTCTTCTGATCTCTGCTTACACATTGATTAGGTAATCGCTTTCATATATTATGTGAAAGATGATGAATACCTACACACGCCCAGCAATTTGTGACGCTGTATATCCTCTTTTCCCCTTTTGCTTTTCAGACCATAGAGAGCAGACTCCGAGAAGACTCAGGGTGTGTAAAATCTTTTTTAGCGAGCTTGGTGAGTATATATTTTACTTCACTCCAGATCTTTCTTTTGTTCAGCATTATTAGATTATTTAATATTAAATTATTACAGAATCTTGTGGATCTTGCTGGGAGTGAGCGAGCCACTCAAGCAAATACAGATGGTACAAGGTTGAAGGAAGGGAGCCATATCAACAGAAGCCTACTAACATTGACAACTGTAATCAGAAAGCTGAGGTGTGCTGTTCATTACAGTAAGCAGCATGAGCATGATTATGTGATCTTGAGATTAAACAAAAATGCATTATGAGCACACAAATATTTTTGTTTTGAAGAAGTATTGAAGTACTTTATAATGTTAAACTTGCTTCCAATTGATTCTCTATGCATCATGCGATGGCCCCACAATGGATATCTAGAAGGAAAGAACTAAGAGATGGAACCCCGATATCTCGTGAGCCAACAGTAATCAGTTTTGCACTGCTGAATAGATGTTAATTCTATTTGGTTGCTCCGGTTATCAGCTTTGATGATAAATGTAACTGTAGAACTAAGGGACAAATGGACATTATTCTTTTCTGTTTGTGTAATTTCATATTTTATTTTTTATTATTGCAGTGGAGGAAAGAGAAGTGGTCACATTCCTTACAGAAATTCAAAACTCACGAGGATTTTGCAGACTTCACTTGGAGGAAATGCACGAACAGCAATTATTTGCACTATAAGTCCTGCTTTGAGCCATGTAGAGCAATCAAGAAACACTCTTTTATTTGCAACAAGTGCAAGGGAAGTTACAAATAGTGCCCGAGTGAACATGGTATTGTAAAAAACAAACTGCTTGGGTCATATAAAATGCATACTTGTTTGTTGCCATCTGTGAAACATTTATTTTTTGGTGACATTTGATTAGAACCCATTTCTGACATTAGTATTATTGGGTAACATCTCTCTATTTCCTTCTTAGTTTTGTTCCAAGTCTTTCTAAGATATAGATTTGAGTAATAACCATACTAATCTGTCCTATCTTACACTCATGAGATTGCAAAATAAAACTTGATTTTTATAATGTAAAGCACAAGTTAAAGAGGAGCTTATAACGTGCAAGACGGATTTCATGTTCAACAAACTACAGCAACGCCTCCTGATTGTTAATCTCATTTAGAAGTAAAGTCTCTTCTGTGTTAGGGTCCTTGGAACAGGGTCAAATTTAGGTTTCCAATTTTCGTCTGCTGCAAAGATTTCATCTTTTATACCTAGAAGATTGACTATACCTTTTTAATGTAATATATGCAATACACTAATATAGAGGTGTTTTAGCCTGTGTGACTGATTTTTGTATGCATCATAGCAACTTGCTGTCTTCTGCTATGTAACTTTAATCATAACTGAAATGTGCATTTGCATGAGGATAAGGGTTCAGTTCAGTTATTAGTTACTCTGTCCTGCATCTTCTGGGATACAATTCCAAACTCTGAGCTATTTGTAAATTTTAGGTTGTTGAAAAGAAGCAATTAGTAAAGCAATTGCAAGAGGAAGTTGCCAGGCTTGAAGCAGAGCTCCGAAGTCCTGAGCCATCTGACTCTTCATGTTTAAGGTCTTTGCTGAGGGAAAAGGAATTGAAAATCCAGCAGGTATTATTAGCTTCTTAACTTTTAAGAAACAATCTGAGAAATTTCTCCTGAAATTTTTCCATGACAAAAAATAAATTATTATTATATCACTGCTAAAGTGGCTTGGGTATTCTTAGGTTATAGCATAGCAAATGCTCATTTCTTCATATGCAAAACAGTCAGAATCTATTCCACCGATAACTGGGTGCTTCATAAGGACATCTCATTGTTTCGAGTTCTTCTGAAACAATTGCAATAGGGGAAAGTACACATCGACACCCCTTGATCTCTGCTTCCTTGGAATGCAGCACCCAACTTTGGCAACAAAATCACTTATGTCAAAATTTAGTCAAAGATTCCGTTGGTTTGGAGGTAACACAGTCTCTTTGCCTTGTCATTTTGGCCCAAAGAAAGGTCAAATGATATTGGCACATTGTAAGTTAGCACACAAACTTCATTGTTAGGCAACAAATCCAAATTCATTTTCCTCCTAAATCCATTTAATCTCTCTCCATTCCTCCAATAATTTGCAGCCAATCCACAGTGCGGATGATTTTGTTAATTTGTACTGATATACATTAATAACGGATAAAAGATAATTGCTACCTCGTGTACATTGCTGGTGAATGGTCTGGGTACATGCTTCCATTGATGTTTTGGATTAGAATTTAGAGGGAGGAATTATATCCTGAAATATAATAAGAATCTTGGTGGCATTTTGTTGGAGAAAACTATAAATGTGGGATAGATACAAACTATTCTTGAAATTTGGTTAGGTTTAAGACAACTAGTATTTCATTAAGTAATATGCACTTATTATATCAGAGCTGAATTGGTTTTGGATTTCATTCTGCTTTGCTTTTGCCCATGATTATTATTAAGTTAGTCCGAAGACAAACCTAGTTAAGGTGGTCTTAGTCAAGGGAGCTCGTACATTTAGGAAAGCAGCTGACAAAAACTACAAGTCCTGATCACATTTTTTACACGCAGATGGAGAGAGAGATTAATGAGCTGAAGCGTCAAAGAGACATTGCTCAGTCACAGCTTGAGTTAGAAAGGAGCTCTCACAAAGAACAAAAGGTATGTTTATAAGTGATCTAGTCTCTCTCTCTCTCTCATGGTTCAAATATTTTTTGTGTGTAATACTGCTTCATGTCAGGCTTTAGACAGTCGTGGACCTTCTTGTCAAGCAGTTAAACGTCTCTCTTTTGACACTGAGAACGACTCACTTTCTGGAAAATGTGATTCAAATGCCAAGGTGAGAAAGATAGGGAGAAGGGCAGCAGCTTCTTCAGGCATGTTGGTTAATGAAATAAGAAAGCTGGAGATGAGGCAAAGACAGCTTGGTGAAGAAGCAAATCGTGCATTAGAGCTACTTCACAAGGAGGTTGCTTCTCAGAGACTTGGAAGTCAGGAAACTGCTGAAACAATTGCAAAGATGCTATCGGAAATCAAAGTATTACATGCAGCAAGCTGCACTTCACAAGAACTTCAGATAATAGGTAAAGCTACCTTGAGAGAAGAGATTGCTCGGTTAAACTCAAAAGAAGGCGACATCACAAGTTTGGAAGAGAAACTTGAGAATGTTCAGAGATCCATAGAAAAATTAGTTATGCATCTTCCAACTGGTGAGAAGACTCCTCCTGATCCCAAGACTTCCTCAAAAAAGAAAAAAGGCCTCCCTTTCACCTTGAGCAATACTGCCAACATGCCAAATCTAATACGATCTCCTTGCTCTACAATGTCGTCTTCTCACAAACTAATGGAACATGATATCGAAAACAGAGTGCCAGAGAAGAATAATGATATTTCTGGCCTTGATGCAATCCTCAGGCAAAAGAAAATCCCTAATGGTCAAGAAAATTGTGGTATCTCATCAAGGGAGAACAGTTCTGCACAAAAGCAATCAAGCTCTATCAATGTGAGGAAAATGCAGAAGATGTTTAAGAAGGCAACTGAGGATAACATCCAAAGCATTAAAGGTTATGTTACTGAGCTGAAAGAACGGGTTGCCAAGCTACAATACCAAAAACAGCTTCTTGTTTGTCAGGTAAGATTTTTGTCGAGCTGTCCCCTTGCTCATTGCATTTTGATGCCTCTATCATTCATATTTGTCAATTGCCTTAGGTTTTGGAGCTAGAGGAGGCCAACGAGGCTTCAACCGATGATGAGACTGATATAATCAA
This sequence comes from Jacaranda copaia, assembly GCA_014898725.1. Lineage (NCBI taxonomy): Eukaryota > Viridiplantae > Streptophyta > Magnoliopsida > Lamiales > Bignoniaceae > Jacaranda > Jacaranda copaia. The sequence continues at coordinate 737,930 of JACGDI010005691.1, forward strand.
TCCTTCTCCCTTGTCGTTGAACATAGTCTTTGAGGATCAGAGGAAAGAGATTATAATGTTGTGGCATGTCTGTCATGTTTCAATCGTACACCGTACTCAATTCTATTTGTTATTTAGAGGAGATACTTCTGATCAAATATACATGGAAGTTGAACTTAGAAGGTTGAAATGGATGGAGCAGCATTTGGACAACCTTGGTAATGCCAGCCCCGCTCTCTTAGGTGATGATCCTCCTGGCTCAGTATCATCAAGGTACATTCAAATGTTATATATATTCTATCTTTAGTTCGTTGATTTTGAATTTCTTTGTGGAAATCACATACTGAAAAGAGTGTTGCTTCTGTTTAAAAAATTCAGCATTAAGGCACTTAAACAGGAGAGGGAGTATCTAGCAAAGAGGGTGAGTTCAAAACTAACCGCGGAAGAAAGAGAGATGTTATACTTGAAATGGGATATCCCACCTGAGGGCAAACAGAAGAGGAGAATGCAACTTGTGAATAAACTATGGACAGATCCTCTAAATATGCAGCATGTGAAGGAAAGTGCAGAAGTGGTGGCTAAGCTTGTTGGATTCTGTGAATCAGCACAACCCGTTTCAAAGGAAATGTTTGAACTCAATTTTGTTCCTCTTAGTGACAAGAAGACATGGATGGGTTGGAATTTGATATCTAACCTCCTACATTTGTAAATACAATTGAGTCATGATGGCTTTATCTAATGGGCATTTCAACCTCCTATTGGGTTTAGAAATTCCAACTCCTTGAATCCAATCCATATTCACCCCAAGTTTGCTAGTTAATTGTCTGTTCATATGATCAAACTAAACCCAGCGAAGAAAAATGAAAGAATTAACAATTCCTCACTTGTCTGTTCCAAGTACAGCTTTTTTATTTTCCAATTTTTTTCTTTTTACATTTTATTTTGGAAGTTGGCCTACACTATTGGTTTTAGCTATTTCTCATACATTTAATTGATCAAATCATCATCTCAATTCTAATTTTATCAATTTTGACCTTAAAACTTTTGTAGAAATCTTAATCGCCTTTCATTATGGGATTTCAATTGTTTTCTATTTTCAAAAATCTAATTCTTCTTACGTTTGAATTAATTGGAAAAAAGTCATTTTAATCCTAACTTTATCGTTTAACCTTAAACTCTTAGAGGAATCTTTCCCAATTCAAATTAATTTTACTAAAATGTTAATTAAATACTATAATACTAACTGTTAAATGTACATTTAGAGAAATAGAGCATAGATTGTATGATTGTATATATCCGAGAAATTCATTTTCTTCCTACTAAAATACGAGGAAACAAACGTAAAATAAAAGTTAAAGCAACTTTTGAAATGTTCGCCTGGACCATATTTATTACTTAAGATAAAAAAGGACATGTCGGTCTTCCGAATTGTATTGTGTGTGTCCACTGAACTGAAAGTCTGAAAGCCATACAACATTCTTCTAATTTCAAAAGTTGTTTGAATACGCGCAGAAATTGAAGAAGAAATGGGAAGAGTGATGAGTAATACGACGACGAATCAAACCCCGATGTCGTACGCGGTGGAGCAGCTCGTCGCCGTAAATCCCTATAACCCCGACAGTCTCCCCGATCTCGAAAACTACGTCAATGAACAAGTTATGTTTCCAGTTCGTGTTTTTTTTTTCCTCTCATTTTTCCGTTTGTGTTAATTTGGTTCAGCTTTGTTTGCTACCTTGTTCTTTATTATTTATTCATTTACCTTTGTTGATGTAATTGTAGGTCTCATTTCAAACCTACAGTTTGAATGCAAATCTTTGCCTGCTGCGCCTCTACCAGGTATTTTTTTCTATTATCTTATTCAACTGAATTTTTTTCGTTTTCCCTTTTCGATCAGTTAATGACATTTTGATTATTGAAATTGTTAATTACTGTGTTTTTTGAAAAAATTGCAGTTTGAACCAGAGAGAAGATTACCCAGATTGTTGCTCGCATTTTGATCAAGGTACTTGGAGTATATAAAACGCATGGAGAGAAAATTTATCTTCTTTCCTTTCTTTTGATGTCTTCTACATTAATTTATATCATGGCTTATATTGTATTACTTTGTTCAGGCTCTAATGGCAATGCCAGCACCTGATTTCAGCCTTTGCCTCTTTCTAATTCCTGACAGAGTGGTATTTAACTAATTGTTTTAACCTTAAATCCTATTGCTTGCCGCTTATCACCAAGCTTTTCATATTAAGCTGAACTGCCTGCAATAAGAAAAATGCTTTGTTTTCTGTTGTTCCAAAGACCATGCTGCAAAACTCAAAATGCTGTTTGGATATGATGGCAAGGTGCAATTTCCATAACTGTTGCAATGCAGCAATTGGATCTGACAACTGAGAATTAACATATCTTGATTCCCAATTCCAAGTTGGCCACTCTCTTTCCTCCAAAAGTAGCACAAGATTTTCTTGAGATTGTTTCTTTGGCATTTGAAATTGCGCATGGGTGACTGGAATCTTTCATGTCTTCTGAATTTTCAGTCTCTTGTATCAAGCTATTGTTATTCTGGCAAGAGTTGCTCTGTTGGCTATATATCATCTCTTCTTGTCTCTTTTTGCCGTAGTCTGGTCCCCAGTCCAAATGCTAAATAGTTCCAATAACTGTATTCATTTTGCTGAGCTGTTGCCCTTTTAAAGAAATTCAAAATGTTGGCTTGCTGAGAGTGCTAGACTTATCTTGTAAAGTGTTTTTTACACTTGTGAACCAGCAACCCAGGATTTTCTATATCATGTTAATATGCCTGTTTGACCTGTGTGGAAGAGCAGTCTAGATCCACCGCTTGCGAGTTGAGAACGTCTTGTTAACTTTTCATGTTATTACTGTTTCTTTGAATTTCCATTTATTGTGGAGTATTTAGCCATGTGTTTTAATTTATTCTAACTGGTTGTCCCTTCTGTCTGATTGCAATTACCAGCAAATGGAGGAACAATTCAAGACTCTCATTGTTCTCTCGCACTAGTTGGAGGTATATTTGGCCCATCTCACTGCTTTGCTGTTATTGAACATAGATCTCATCATGTGTCTCTATCTTTCTCTACAGACTGCCAGACTCTGTCAGTTCTGGGACGAAGCTGCTAAAGCCCGCCACATATTAGAGGCTGCACCAGGTATAATATGGATTACGTTTTTGTTTACTAGAATTAATGAGTTTTTGGCCACACTGTTAGTAATCAATATAAATAATTTTTGTACGCATAAACTAACTTGGATAGACAGGAACTTGATAAACAGTCCTCATCATTGTGACTTAAGAAACTCTTTTTCTGTCCGCCCGCCCATATTTCAATGATTTTTCAATAAACAAGTTTTCAAATTATTGATTTTTCAGTAATCGTTATTCCCGTAATTAACCAGACTTGTCCAGAAGGTGATTCGAGGAATTTTATGGATTTAACTAGAAAATCTAAATGAAAAATGCCTTGTACTTAATGTGTGAGTTTGGAGATCTTTTGAATCCCAAACAGGTTTTTTTGTTTGTTATATACTAGTGTATGTTTATGTCAATATAGTTTCTGATTACAAAATCTTAGACTACTTCTTTTGTTGTGGTTCGGACTATATTTGTACTAATAAGTATGAAGTACTATATTATTTCTTTTCACTGTACTTGTACAAGATCTTTAGTTAAAATCTTTTACCATAACTATGGACAAAGTTTTTTGTAACTATGCTTCAAAAAGCTGTTGTTGCAATAATATTTTTTCATATTAAAGGACCTTAGTTTGTTAAATTCTCGTATGCCTTCTGTTTCCTTGTAGAAGAGTAAATTCACAGCTGGCTTCTAGATTCTCATAGCTCGTCATCTGATTTCTGTTCTAACTTCCCACATCATATAGGTTTTGAGCTAGCAATTCGAGCATATACAATTCATGCCCTTTCACTGACTTACCAAAAGACTCCAAGGTCTGTTCTTGCTGAGGTATGGTTCTATTCCTGGAATTTCCATTTTATTGACGTGAAAATCCTCACCAGATTAAGTGCCCAAGGAAAATTCTTACTTCATATTGGCTGGCTACTAGATGTATTATAGTTTTGAGTCTGCTAATTGATGAATTACTTCTCACGCCACCAATATCGAAGGCCCATCTCTGGAGAAGTTCATTGCTAACCACATTGCTCTGGTTGGGCAATAGAGAAGAATCAGAATATGGGCCAACTCATCATCCTCCCTCATAATGAATTCAACCATCCTGAGCCTAAGAAAAGCAATGACAATGGAGCGTGTTGCTGACCTCTGCAGGAGATCCAAAGATTCGCCTTTAGCTGTTGGAGCATATTGCTCGAATCTTCTCCGATCTTGGCTGACCTCTGCAAGGGAGATTCAAAGATACAGCTGTAGCCAATTAAGCAAATGGTTGAATTGGATTAAATTTTTCACCAAATGAAGCACATCATCTAGATTTTCATTATGAAGCAGTATGGCGTTTCCGTTCAGGCCAACTACAATACAATGCCATGTTGTAACAATTTCCAGCCTATTTCTTGTCTGAAACAGGAATCAACTTCAGATATCAATATCTGAACAAATGAATGTAAAGGATCGCATTAAAAATCAAGCTTGATCTCAAACGACTAGTGTCTCCTTTTTCTTCTTAGAGGACAGAAGCTCTGTTCAGTCTGGTACAAGATACCCAAGAATGAACACGAGATTGATGATAAGGGGTTGCCATGCAGCAGTTACCAAAAAGCATGGGATGGATGTTTAGACAAACACAACAATTGATTCAGAAGCTATCTTTAGCAACCGTGAGTCATAAGCTCAAGAGCTTATTGGGGCTGTCCATTGTTTTCACCAAGTTTAAAGCCACAAATAAATGCAAAGAATCAATTGCCTATTACTACATAGTGGAGCTCCCCAAGTTTGTTTCCTATTTACAAGATGGAGCCCTAGAATGCATTAACTAAGTGAGAAGGTAAAATTAGGAGGACTAAACATTAAAACAGGGAAAAAAAAAAAAAAAAAAAGATGTGGGGGTTGAAAAAGGAAGAGCTCCAAAGAATTTTGTTACTTTTTTGGCTATTTACTCTTGATGTCAAGATATCATTGTGGTCCAACCGAGGTTTCCGGGATTGGACTGTTGCAGATCACATGGTGGCTCTCCCTGGAGAACATCAAACCGAAGGATGCCAGTATCACATGTTTGTTTCTCATTGACCTGATTTCCGCATAACCCTAACATTTGGCCCTCAACAAATGTGCCCCCACAAGAGGATCTGCAGCATTGTTAGAAGTACGTGGGGCAGAACTTAATTCATCAATCACACAGCATTTCCCCATATGTCACCCAACGGACAAAACTATCCGAAAATTCCTCAAGAACTTCATAGTTATGAGCTTCATCGTAACACAAGTCAGTTCCAGTCTGCTCCCTCCCCTACAAGTTTCGGACAGTGCCAAGAATCATCAAATATAATTAACACAAGCACGGTCAGCTTAGAGAGCACAGGAAAGGTGCAAGATTATGCATTAGTAAAGTAAACAGATATGCAAATTCTATATTAAATGCATTAGGCAGTTATAAGGCAACTGCTATTGGAGAATTGCACCAAAATTCAACATGTAAAACTCTGTTGGTCACACAGAGTTATTCGATATGCATGCAAAGTGCTGGAAATTTACATAAAGTGGTGTGATAGACTTTAACAGACCTTACAGCAATGTTGAACATAAGATCTTTAATGCATACAAAACTAAACTAAAATAGAATTTCTCCAACAAAGTAGCAGCAGTAATTAGGACACTCAGAATTTAAAGTACTAGCAGGTACATATCATTGTGCACACCCTTGTCCACACAAGTGAATCTCTCAATCTTTGTTATTCAGCATTCTATAAGTTTGTGAGATAAAGTTGAGTTATCTGAATGAGTCATTTGTGGGTGTAACCTTACCATTGAGGGTGTGGCCCCATAATAAAAAAAATTTTGACCCTGCATTCAAATGCACTTCAATTTTTTGAAGCGGATAGATGAATGGAAAAAAGATACTCACCCTTGTGCTAGATCCGCATTCACTTCTGGATGGGGTTGTTTCCCCAACTATTTCACTGATGACATTTTCCGATGACAGAACAGCAATTGGAGAGGGTGTCAGCATTGATCTGAGCATGGAAAAAGAGTAGATTAATTAGCTTCATCAAACAAACTAAACCTTCAAGTACCTCTACTAATCAAGGAAAATTTTAGGTCTTTCTTCAATAACGTGATCCTATCCATAAGTAAACAAACAGCACGAAGTTCAGACTATCAATCCTGATCTCATAAAAGTGTCTCAAGATCCAAGAAAATTGCAGCAGATCACTTGAATCTGGGATTAAAGAGAGCCATAAGGAGTATCAGGCAAGATGATCTATTAAAAGGACAATATAAATAGCCATGTGAAAGCAATCTCTTAAGGCAATAGAATATTTATACAAACAATCACAGAAATGTATCAGCATGCAGCATCACATGCTATATCAGAATTGATAAAGTTATTGCGAAGTAAAGGTCTAGTCTTGAAAATATCAACAAGAACAAAGGGGATTTTTACAAGAAAAACTATATAATCTGCACATAAGAAATAAATTCTACCAATGAAGTAACTCAAGTTGAATCTAGTTAATTGAAATCCAATAGTATGAATTTATAACTCAAGTTTGAATGTAATCAACTTGAGATCCAAGTGGCTTACAAATTCTACTATATTATGAATATTCTTTTTCTCCTGGGGCCCTATTAGCAACAAGAATGAAGCTTGGCAAAGTTGAAAAGAAATTTATGATGTATGGAAATGCCAGGGAATTGGTCACAGGATGTGTGTTCTCTAAGCCAAGTTGAAGTAGTGAACTATTTAAAATATCCACTAGTAGTCCGAGAGAGAATTATTAATTAAGATCCTAAGGCCAATATTAGGAAATTAGTTATTGCTGTATGGCCAACACTCAAAGTGCAAGCCAAGAAACACAGGCGCACATGCCATCCTCAAAAGTAAATATACCCAGAACGTGCAAAAAGTGAAAAACAGACTCTAAGCAGAAACTTATTAGTTAAGATGGTTAGGCAGGGATCAGCAACAAGGTCGAGGAATAAATTGAAAATTGACAAAAAGGAGAACAGCCATATATTGTTGACAAAGTTCAATGACAGGGAACAGAATGAGATTCTCCATTTCACTTAATGTATAACGTCATTCAAGAGTCAATTAGACGTCACCTCATCTATCATGCATAAAGATAGACAACTAAGACCATTTCAATTTCCAACAAGGATACTCTCGGTGCTAATTTATTTACAGTTAAAGGAATTCAATAGTTCCACCTGCATACAACATTGTGGACAAAAAGTTCAATCACAGTATAAGAACTACCTCTCAAATAACTCTTCCTCACATGAGTTCCCTGAGGAAGAGAGCCAATATAAGTCAACAAAGTTAGAGCTATCACTTGCGTCACCATTTTCATGTTCAAGGTATCTCTCTCTTTGCATTTCAGAAAAAAGCTCCCTAGTAGGCATTGGAGGAGTATATCTGCAAAAAGGAATGATGAAACAGATAGGCCAAGAGAACTCTTTTCTGATAAAAAGGGCACTTTTTGCCAAAAAAAAAAAAAAAACATTCATGCACCAAATCCTTCAAATCAGATAATGGCATCCCCAAATAAGTAAACAAAATAACAGACCTACATAAGATGATAGATAATTAAGCAAATGAAGAAAAGAAATAATTTCATATTTCAAGTTTATAACAACTAACATTCACAATATATATAATATTAACTCCAAGGGATAGGGCCCCTAACCTTCATATTAGGACACCAGCCAACAAACAAAAACTCAAGCTTATGTTTGAAAAGCAGCTACCCAAGAGTTTTAAACCAATAAATAAACCATTTAAGGATGGGTGTCACAAGCTAGTGCAGTTGAACAAAATGTAGTCTGTGTATCAGCATAGTACATAGCTACTACACGATTTTAGGCAACTCTACTGCATAGCACAATAAGAATAGCTATAGTGGCTCATAAGTGAAGGGATTATATGTTTCCAAAATAATTAAACCCATAATGCCTTAGTGCACACAATTTTCATGCCTCAAGCCTACAGCTAAAGTCAACTAGAGGGCCCAGGCCATCCAAAATTTACCCAGCAAACTGATAAATTTCTCTACTGATCCTCTGCTGTGTAAATGCACACATCAAATACACTTCCAAAAACATTATATCATGCCATGCTAAAGCACCAAAACCCACTGTTCATCATATGATGTATTTAACAACAAACTTCTTCAGTTACCTAATTATGCACAGGTGAGAGATCTCATTTTCTGTTGGCCAAACTCATATGGTATAAGAATGCACATGATTATGAAAGAAAACTAGAACTTGAGAATATTCAGTTCTCAGAAAACAATATATCTAAACAATTCAACTGGCTCTGGAAAAATTATAACGGAAAACCATGAGGATGTTAATATGTTCGGGATGAAGCAACAATCAGAAAATGCAAAACATTAAGATATGAAAATTCCCCAAATAAAACTTAATCCAAAAATGAAACTAGTGCCTATGCTCGCTTTCCAGAAACCAAAACATAATGAGAAAAAATCAGACCCACGATACTTCAGCTATATCAAACAAGACAGGTTTGAATATAGTATTTCATCTCAGGCTGACTCACAAAGCACAAACTCGCTATATCCTAACCCTTCACTCATCCACCTTACTTTTCTTTCTATTACCTTGAAAATTATCTGCTTGAGCTTCAACCACTCAAACACACTCCAACTTTAGATATTCCTTTCTATTTCTCATCAAACAAATGACATCTTCCTCTAAAATTCTAGATATTCTTAGCATTATGTTCACAAGTATCATTGTTATTTCTCAAATAAGCATGAAGCATATGCTTGGATATTCATCCACAGGTCAAATCAAATATATATGCTTGGATAGTCATCTGCAGGTCAAATCAGATATGTGAGTATTGGAATAGTTGTGGAGACTCAAATGATGGATACATAACCATAATAAGCTTATTTGTAGTTCTACATCCATGAACATGAGAGATCCTTTTCCTTTTGGCTCCCTGTCTATGTCTGTTATCCTAAATCTTCTTCCACTAACAGGTTTCTTTGAAAATTCTATTTATGCCTATGCATCTCCACTCCCTTCTGAAGGTCAGCACATAGCCACTACCAGCATCAATGTATCTCCTCTCAGTGTTTCCACCTCTCTCTCTCTACATGCTTTTTGAAAGTATACATCTACACTATATGGAATGGCATTTATGCTTGGGCTGGGACGAGAGGAAAATATCAAAAATGATAAAGAAATATTTCAAAATTTCGGGTCTGCTTGGAGCCCAGGTCTATACCAACAGAAACCCGCCAGGTCTGCGTATGGAGGACACGTAATGTTTGAGGGGGTCTTAGCAGGGTGTGGATCTAGGAAAGGTCAGCCTACCCACTTATAGTCCTAGTCACAAGGTAAGAGGTGGGAACCGGTAGGTTACAAATCTGACCTACCATTTCAAGTAACTTGAACGACAAGGCCCTTTTTCTCTACCAAACAAGTGAGACAAAAAATGGAGTCCTTTCATGGAGAGTTTTATCCCCCAATCTCCATGGTATCATCCAACCAAGCCAACGTTGATTAATCCAAATAAATAACTTTTACTGAAGAAGTTTTGTATTAATCTGATTATAAGAAATTCATTGACCTTATAAAAAATTAAAGAGTCCACTGGATAGAAAAGTAAAGCACCTTGAATATGCTAAATCACTTTCAGATGTTGATATTTCTGGTGTTGACTCAGAAAGCATTTTAGTTCCTCCCTTTGATTCACCAGAGAAATCAGCATTAGGAAAACCTCGATTGATGTTTGAGGCAGATGTGGGCGAATGACTTTCATGAAGAATGTGACCTTCTGACAATGATCTTTGAAAAAGTGACCTAAACATGCAAAACAAGAGTGACGTTACTGGCTGTACGGTACACAATAAAAAAGCATGAAGACCATCATAAGAATATTAAGCAGAGTCAATCTTGGATGATTGATGAACGAGTGGGTAAATTGAAAATCCTGAGGTTTTTTATTTGGGAGATAAACCCTCATCTGAATCAAAACATAATGCATCACTCCCCTATGATGCCAACACCACTATTTACTAATTAAATGATATGCCCCTTTCTAACATCAAGGATTGCAATGAAACGCAATTACAAGCAGCGCCCTAATTTTTAATATTTGATAGTAGCAGTTTCTGGAAAATAACGACATTCCCAAGGAACCAAAAATTCACAGCACATCATATTAGTAATGCTTCTAACAAATGACATGTGACAAATTCCAGTTACATTAGTGCCAACATTTTCTCAATTAGTATTAATGCAAAAGGTAGAAAAGCATACACTAAATATAAAGCTTGCTCAGATCTGGGAACCATATTCAAACCCCAATGAAGAGAGCAGGAATAAACCTGATATGTGAAATTGCTTGTATTATGAAATTCTGAGAGTACTGAAATACTTGCCAAGTATAATATGAAATGTCATAGCATACAGAACTACTTGAACTTTGGGGGTACACCACCAGAGATGAAAGTAAAGAATAATAGGCAAAAATCATAATCGCATTGCTAACTTAAATTGCAACAGATCTAAGAGTGAATAAAGGATACAAAGTCCAACTAAATAGAAGTTGCAACAAAATTTTGGAAAGCTGTTCAATAAACGATAAGAAACCCTACCAAATAGAAGTTGCAAAATGATAGTAAAAGCTCTCTAAAGGCAACAATGAGTTTCACAGTAATTGACATTAGAAAAGAAAAGTTCTTTTCCAACCTCAAGCTAGTTACCAATTATCGCTAGCAATATTCCTTTTCAGCTAAAATGATTATAAAGCAAGGTTCAAAAGTCAAATTCAAAACAAGTTTTGAGTACTTCAAACTTTAAACCAGGTATTTTTCTGTCACAAAAGTAGTTTCGGTTATTAAAGATTTATCATTAATTTATAGAAATTCTCATCACGGTGTTGGTATGTCAAGGGTCCTACCCAACCCATGCCTTAGAAATACCCTGTCGATTAGACCATAAGCTTTACATATCCTACCCAACTCATAGACCTATACTCTAAAACATCCCAATAATAAATTTATATTCTACTCTATCCAACTCAAGACCTGTGGGGTCTGTGGCTGGTGTAAGTTATTGGACCTATTTTTGTTTTGGGTTTAACCTGCCCTGTCCACCCCCCTCCCCCCCAAGGAAATCATCTTTCATTTTGGATATCATATTTTTAGTTCCCAAACGTAAATGACTTTTAGTCCAAGTGCTAAAATTTAAAACTAAACAACACTCTAAACTATATATATAACAACAAAAAATCATTTACGTAATATCAGGACTTCTAATTTAAAGGAATTATACCACTTATATAAGTGGAAAAAATAAGTTTAATAACAAATTAGATATAAGCAATGGTTACTACAAATAAAAGAAAAGAAAATACAACTGGTAACTTTCAAAAGGACCAGTTACAATTGCCTGAATTTTTCTTTTTGTTTATAACTGCATTTTCACAAATTGATTAATTTCTACCAGAATTTTGAGATGTCTTCCTTTAATTTCATTTTTCATAGAAGTGTCATATCTTTAAATATATATAGCTTATAGATTGAGTTTAAATATTATTTAATATTTTGACGGAATAAATATGTAATTGGCTAATTCTCTTGAAAAATAAATAAAAAAATGGTGCTACAAGAGCATGATTGAAGGAAAATATATCTAAATTGAAACTTAGTGAAAACGAGACTGTTTGATGCCATAGAGCTTATATTTTAGAAATTAAAAAAAAAAACAAATTGTGAATATATATACTATTTACAAAGTGTGAGAATGTTAGAATAACTAATTCGTATATGTTTAACATATTGACTAACTTTTTTCCAATATGCATTAGAAAAGTTAATTCAATTTGTTTTATACGCAAAACGGAAAAATTTCCCAAATTAAATTTAGTATATGCATGTAACTTGGTTAATCTTAAATATTTAATATTTGTAATAATAACCAAACAAAATTAAAAAAAAAAAAAAAAATTCCTCTCCTCCACCGTGCTAATGATCTCTCTCTATGTTTTTCTCCAATTATATCATTTCTACTCTCTTCAACTTTATTATTTTCAACTTTTTAATTTTATACATGTTGAAAATTTAAGCATCTATCATCGACTATGTCATGATCACTAATATACATTTAATTGTACATTTAGTTTCAATAGGTAAAGTTAATTGGTTAAATTTGGTATTTAGATAACAAGTCATTTTTTGGTATAGCATATATAAGTAATGTTTGGGTAGATTTTACTTAGATCCATGCTATTATGTTTCATAGGTTCGGGTATAACAAATACTAATTGGGTTTGAGCATGAGTTTTTAATGTTTTATGAGTCTTACCCTAGCCATTGATGGGCAATCACAGTCTTATGAATATAAGTGTCAACTGCGAGCTAAAAGAGAAATGGAAGAGAGATAGGGAAAGAGAAATATGGGTATGGGTGTTTTGATGTTTTATAGGTTTGGGAACATTAACAACCTAGTCATTGACAGGGCTATGACAGTCTTACGAGTTTAAGAGTCAACTGAAACTGAAGGATAAATGAAAGAGAGCGAGGAAGAGTGGTATCTTTTTCTTGATATTCATTGTTTTCTGCAAGTCTTCCCTCAGTCCTACTCGTCTATGAAAGCCAATTACCTGTCCAACCCATAATCCATCCACTCTTCTCTTATTATATGATCTGCTTCTGCAACTAGGCAATCAACCATACTCACTTTTCCCCCATCATTTCATTGTCTCTCTAAATTTCTCCAGTCCGATGACGGTCAAAGATACTCAACCCCATTTCACCACATTATTTGTTAGAATGTGGAGAAAGCAAGCAACTAGGAAGATGGAGCATAAATAGCTAGCACCATCCTACATGAATATTGAGCAACAGTAATGGTGGTCAGAGGCATTCAAAGACAGATTGTTTTTATGTTGGTTAAGGGTTTGTGGCTGTACTGGTGTTTTGGTAAACTCTGGGTTGTATTGGCATGAGTGCATGCTCAGAATAACTGAAGAAAGTGAATGCCAGGACACAGTTCAGTAAGGAGAACAATTACGGAAGGGCAATAAGTCAGTCAAAATAAAATCTTGACGCAATTTTTCATCAAACATAAGCTGCAAGCACTTCCACGAACTGACAATAGGGAGCGATTAGCTCATCTGTAGAATCCATGTGAGGGTTATGAACCTACTTTTGAACAAGGGATAACTTGCCTTCACTCCAAATAATTCCATCCCATCTGATGTGAATGTATATAGCTCCTACGTAAATTTTGACTAATTTGATTAATTAAAAGTCAGATATCTGCCAAAATCATCCAGAGAAAATTTAGGTAATGTTCACCCAACTATATAGATGAGGCATGCACTGCTGTAGCAGATGTTTAATAATTCTATTGGTTATACAGATACCTTCCATTTTGATCAACATTTGACTGTTCATTCCTTCCAATGTGGTAATGCTGATCGGAATCAAGCTCCCACAAATCAGGTTTTCCTGGTTGAGGTTGAAAATGCCCTAAAAATCTGCTCAAACATAAAGAAATTATAAAATAATTTCAATACATTATTTGACCGTGCATGAAATGTACGCCAAAAGACAGCTAACAAAAGTAACAACATTTTTAAAATGGATAGAAACCCTTTTATCCTGCTGGAGCATTCAGGGGATGGGAAGCAAGGAAATTGCCTGCTTCCCTCCCAGACTTCTCATCAGGCTTCTACCTATTTAATCTATACCCATATGTAAAATTCAAAAGCACATCTAAAACTTGTAAAAACCCCACTTACACATTGATGGCATTTTGTTTCTCTGCATCCATATATGCATTTCTGTAATATCTTTGTAGAGTTCGAAAAAATTCCTGGGACTGTATAGCAGCTTTCCATTGACCTCTTCTCTCAGAGAAAATCTATTGTAAATTAAAGTTGTTGAAATGTCAATAGATGCATAAAAAATACCCTAACTAAAAAATGAAATGGCTGCTAGAAAAGAATGGCTCCGGAACTCGATTTATTTTTCCCCTTCCTGGTGATGCTCCTCTGAAAGACCAGAAATTAATTTACACTTGAGGAGCACCAGATGAAGATGCATACTAAGTGGTCAACTCCAATCAAGTATGACAACCCATCAGCGTTACCTTTCACCAGGTCCAGGTCCAGGTCCAACATCCTTGACTAGCACAAGCCTGGTCATCACACTGCCTCTAAAATTTAGAACTTTATCTCAACTAGCTGAAGGAATTCATACCAAACAATACATCTTGCACTCTAACACTACACAATCAAAGAGAAAAACAGAAACTGCATTCACTCTACAAGAAATCTATACACAACCCTCTGTATAAAAATCTACAATATATATCAAAACAATAGAGAAAATTCTTCAGCTGAGAGTCCATACCTAACGGCTAAATTCCTTTATTAGTCCCTTATGTCTAGCTTCTAGTCCACTTTAGTAAATAATCTCTTAGATATGCCATTATAGTGCCTTACCTCTACAACACATCTCACCACCGTCTTTGGCCATAACCTTTCGTTAGTACTTGAAGGAAGCTCAACCAAAGTGGTCAATTACGAAAATTATGTGGACTTTTTATTTCTTCATTTTCCTCCAAGAATTTACCTCATTTTCTGAAGCTAAATAAAGATATATGATTCCAGGCTTGCATATATGAAATATAAGAGGAATGTGATTTTTTATTTGTAGCTAATTTTAGACTTTCAACATAGCAGAATTGCAGAAAGAGGATGAGTGCTTTCATGCAAAACCACAATTTCTACACCTCTTCTGGTCGAAATAATTAAGTTATTCACTATGAAATATGTATCTTATGATCGATGAGAACCAAACTGTAGGAAAAAACTGAAGTGATGCTTTCAATTTCTTTTGGCTCTTTTTAGGTAAAACATATAAGTTGCTTTAAAATCATGGGTTAATATAGAATTTCTGTTATTCTATATTCAAGTTCAATGATGTTCAATGAAATATTTTACAAGAAGAAAAAAGAGAAACGCAAACTGCCACATTGCATCCAGTACACATCATTAATTCTCAATATAACATTCATTGCTGTCAGTTTTTCTTTGAAAAACAGCCTTGTGAGGGAGATAAGCAATGAAAAAATTGTCACTAGAATCTGAAAATCTGTTCTAACATTTTGTGAAATCTTCAATTCTTTTGACTGAGAATATTAGGAATTATAGTTGACCAGTTGATCTTTGGCTGTTGTTTTCTCCTTAATGAGTGAATAAGTTAAGCCCAAGTGTTTTGTCAGTCTTACCCTTGCCTAGTGGAATATCTCATCCATTTGGTTGAGTTTCCTTAGAGTACTAATGGAATTTTATACCCAAGGATGTGGTGGTGAAAAATATTTTGACCATGAAGGACAATAATGGTGCATTTAAGAGATGAGGGACTAAGCTGGGATGGAAACTAGATATGAGGAGACTAACATAGAGATTTGGCACATCTAACAGCCGAAATCACTAATTATCTTACGTTCTGCAAGTACTTAAGGTCCTTTGATTTCACTACCAATTGACCACTTCAGATCAGATAATTTAATTTTCCATATAGCTGGTTCTATTTTTTCATAACATTACTCATAAGCATACCATTAACCGGATACAGGAAAACAACAAAATTACCCTAATATGCCCAAACTGAAAGGAGAATCACACATTATTACCTTGTTGTGAGCTGCTGATCCCCCATATTGATGTGCAAGAGTATCACCCATTCTCTCATAACAACCCATCAATACTTCAGCCAATGGATCATCAAGGTCTATTTTTGTTGAGGTTGTTACTCCTAAAGCACGCAGCTGATGCCCTAAAGCAGCCAAGCCATATGCATATTGTGCCACATTAGTGCGATCCAAACAATCTATGCAGTTAGTACGAAGCACTCCTTTTTGGACCATTGGAGGCTTAACAGAAGGATTACTGTTACTTCCAGTGCTATTGCTTCCACTAGATTTTCTGTCTGAGTGATCTGAATCCTCATTCTCATCATAGTTATGCTTCTCAATGTCAGTGTTAGAATATGTTGGGGTGGACATATCAGGAGCAATAACATTCCTGTAATAAGCATTAAAAACTTCCATTCAACATTCTATGGTCATCCTAAGAAACACAATTACCAGAAATGCTGGTTTGTTCAGTGATTGCTACCACGACAATTTTGTGCAGCAACCGTTCGAAATTGGTGATTTTTATGATTTTTCTTTTTTCTTTTAAAATCTCTCTTTTCTTTTTAGGGTAGAATTGAACAACCAAAAGTACATAACAGATATTATCTGGCCTGAAATATTCCAAGACTGTTAGCACCAATTAGTTATTACTTTTATTTTGGTGTAACCAACAAGCTCATGAACTGAGGACAAAATCCACACAAAAACTTTTCTCAGTTGCATCCATTTACCCTTCCAGTTGGCATGAATAAAATAATTTCTAAAGAAAATATTTTCAACATGACTGAAATGGAATGGGGGAACTTACTCAAAACTAGGCCACTTCAGATGGCCCTCTGATAGTAATGCAGCTGTTGCTTGACAGTAGAAGAAACCTGTCAGCATTAAAGCATATGCAGCCACCTTACCCAGAAGCAGCAAAACATTTGTAGCTTTGCTGATAGAAAATGAGGTAAGTTGAAAAGTAAATCAGATCTCTCACAAACATAAGCTGCAGTATGACAAAGGATAAACATTTGATACCTTTGAGAATGTTTATGCAAATCCCAGTGAAGAAATTTAAGCCGGTTCTCCTCAGGAAGATCTTTATTGATAATTTCAATGGCATTCACAAACTCTGCACGAAGAATGGATTCTCGAGGTTTCTTTTCATTTGTCTGTTACAAATAAATAAATACAAAATGAAAAAATTATTGATCAGGCAGATCATATTGTTCCTTTGTGAGCTGTTTTAGGAGAACAAAGAACCTTCTGCTGATTGTGTCTGTTCTTATGAATTTTCTTTAGGATTAAATATATTTACAAATAACACCCAATAAAATAAGGAGAAACCTGTCAGCTAAAAGTGCAAAAGCAACATTATATATTATTTTTACCTTAATCAAATTCAAAATAATGATAGGATTCCTGTATCTCTTGACAAGATGCTCAAAATGAAGTCTAGTAGCTTCATATGTCTGGTCCCTCTTTGACACTGAAAAACAAAAAATAACTACGCGGTATAAAGATCACATACAAGGTAAGACTCACTAACCAGATGAGAATTCAATTTTGGAAAAAGAAATAAAAAATTATATGAATCACAGAATTACTTAAACATACATATAATGTCAGGCTTCAGATTTAGGCGGGAAGTTTCTTGTGACCAGAAGAGTGGAATTGAGCCACGATTTTGGACCACAGAACTAATTTGCAGCGGTACTCCCTCAGGTACATCCTCAATTACAATCTGCTCAGTCTCAACATCATTTGCCACTCTGCCCTTTTCATTGACACCCCGTTTAAGATACCTACATTTCCAGAAATTGGAGGCTAGGCAACTATCTAAACTGAACTGAGTAGATAAAACTAGAGTAATGGAACAAAACCTTAATAGTTAGCAAATGGATATGATCATGCATAGTAATAACACTGTAAGCATTAATAACAACAGTAGTTCCAGAATTGATTATGCTCCACTGCATCTCGACCACAAAAAAAAAAATGCAGGGCACATATTGTCTACTCCATATGGACTTCCAGATGTGTTCAAAAGGAATGAAAGAAAATTAGGTAAGAATTGACTCTGATTTCTGAGATAGACTTTATTTTATATTCATTCCTGATTCCACCTATTTCAGCCACAATAGTTAGAACACAAATTCATTCATGCTGATTTGGAAAGACATACTGGCATATAATGTTTTCTTCTGCCTACCTTCTATTCCCCGCTACAGTGAAATAGCACTAGAAAGCATAAATTAGTGTACTAAATTGCCCTGTAATCTTGAGGCTGTATTATGCCCAGGTAGTTGGATTGTGGCTAGTTACTGTGTCAGGAATTGTTGATACAATTTTCTATTGACTAGGCCTAATGATGCTGGCTATAAGTGTACAAGTCATTTACATTGTACAAGAAACCAAACATAAATTTCAAGGCCAATAATCTCTCTCTTCGT
>JACGDI010005692.1:5808-87007 GCA_014898725.1 Jacaranda copaia
ACCAAATTGAAAATACTCCTTCAACTTCTAGAAATGAGGAGCCTGTGTCTAGTAATAACATTAATAATAAACCTTATTCTATGTCTGAGGTTTATCAAATGTTAGAACATAGGAATTGGAATAATAATCCCTCTTCTGTTAATGATTTAAAATAGGAAGTTAATAATTTAAAAAATGAAATAATAGAGATTAAAAGAAATAATATATTTCTTGAAGATAGACTTAGAAAACTTGAAATAGCTCAAGGAAAACAAGTAATACCTAGGATAGAAAATATTTTTGATAGCTTTCCGGGATTTGATAATATCCAATATGATAATTTCCTTTCTAAGGTTTTCAAAAGAATTAATAGCTTTAGTTGATAGTGGTGCAGATTTAAACTGTATCCAAGAAGGGTTAATACCTACTAGGTATTTTGAGAAAACTTCTCATACCCTTCGTTCTGTCAATGGTGAGAAACTTGATATTGATTTCAAGTTGTCAAAAGCTTTTGTTTGTAAAAATAATACTTGCATTCCTTTAAGCTTTTTATTAGTTAAAAATATTTCAAACCAAATAATTTTAGGAGCACCCTTTTTGAAGAAAGTATTTCCTTTAAAAAAGGTTGATCAAAATGATTTTATAGGAACTTTTGAAAACAAAGATTTGTTTTTTCAGTTTATAACTGAACCATTTTTTAGAATCCTTAATAGAATAGAAGATATAATAAAGGCTAAACATAATCAAATTAATTTCTTAAAAGAAGAAATTATTAGTCTTAGCATCGAGGATCAGCTTAATAATCCTAGATTGAAAGAAAAAATTACTTTTCTAGAAAATCAATTTTCTTTGTCAATTTGTAATGATCATCCAAATGCTTTCTGGGATAGGAAGAAGCATATTGTTGATCTCCCTTATGATGACAGCTTTACTGGTAATATTCCTACTAAAGCTCGTCCTTGTCAAATGAATTCTGAATATCTATCTTACTGTAAAAAAGAAATAGAGTCTCTTTTAAAGAAAAGTTTAATAAGACCAACCAAATCACCCTGGTCATGTACTGCTTTTTATGTTAATAAACATAATGAACAGGAACGTGGAGCACCTAGGTTAGTAATAAACTACAAACCACTTAATAAGGTTTTAAAATGGATTAAATATCCAATTCCTAATAAAAAAGATTTGCTTGATAGATTATTTAGTGCTAATATATTTTCTATATTTGATTTAAAGTCAGGATATTGACAAATTCAAATTTTAGAAAAGGATAGGTTTAAAACCGCTTTTAATGTCCCTTTTGGCCAATATGAATGGAATGTCATGCCATTTGGATTTAAAAATGCACCTTCTGAATTTCAGAAGATTATGAATGATATTTTTAACCCTTATAGTAATTTTATAATTGTTTATATTGATGATATTCTTGTTTTCTCTAATACTATAGAAAACCATTTTAAACATTTGAATATTTTTAAACAGATCATAATTAATAGTGGACTTGTTATTTCAAAACCAAAAATGCTTTTGTTTCAAACTAAGATAAAATTCTTAGGTCATTTTATAGAAAAGGGAAAGATAGTTCCAATTAATAGAAGTATTGAATTTGCTTCTAAGTTTCCTGATAGGATTACTGAGAAAACCCAACTTCAAAGATTTTTAGGGAGTCTTAATTATATCTCTGCTTAGTATAAAAATCTAGCTAATGATACAGTTATTCTTTATGATAGGTTAAAAAAGAACCCTAAACCTTGGACTGATAGTCATAGTAATGCTGTTATTAAAATTAAGGAAAAAGTTAAAAACTTACCTTGTTTAATGTTATCTAACCCTAATTGGGAAAATATTATAGAAACAGATGCCTCTGATCTAGGTTATGGAGGTATACTTAAACAAATTAATCCCAATAGTAAACAAGAAATTCTTGTTAGGTTTTGTTCAGGAAAATGGAATTATAGTCAACAGAATTATGCTATTGTTGCCAAAGAAATCTTTGCAATTGTAAAATGTGTTTTGAAATTTCAAGATGATTTATATAATCAATCTTTTATTATAAAAACTGATTGCCAATCTGCACAGTTTATGTTTAATAAAGATTTTAAACATGATGTTTCCAAACAAATGTTTGCACAGTGGCAAGCCTATTTAGCCCCGTTTGATTTTTGAATTATTTATAAAAAGGGCTGTGATAATAGTCTTCCCGATTTTCGAACCCGTGAATACCTATAGGATTGATCTAATGAATCCCCATAATAAGGGCGGAGGTAGTCGAAATCCTTTCCCTAATAGGGGAGGACGGAGTGGTAGTGCGAGTTCAAGTGGAAATTCTAATAGAGTCCCTATTATAAAATATTGGAAACAAGAGCTGCCGAATATGAATGCAGGAAAGACATCTTTTACAGATGATCCAATGTTTGTAGAATTTCTGCAGTTTAAGAAGTTTCAGGAGAATAATAAATCTCCTTCTTCATCTTCAACAGCTAATAAACCTGAAGGATCAAATAATACTCCTTCAAAGCCCTCTTATACAGATGTTACAGCTAATACTGCTATTCCACAAGATGAGGATTCTCTCTCCACCTTTGAGAAAAAGGATCACCGAGATATAATAATGATTCTTGAATATAGTGATCTCCGATGGAAGCATGATCCTTGGTTAATACTCAGGCGGTATCTTGACACTGCATCATATACAGTTGGGTCTCATAAGCCTCGATCATTCTATGAGAATATTCTCATTACGACAAGTTCTTGCAAAATTTCTCACTTTTATCCAAGTTCCCAAGAACGATCTGTCTTTAATTTCAGTAAGATAATAATCAAAAAGATTATATCTATTGAAGAATGGGGAATATCTTCATTCAAAGAAAAGGAGTTCATAACTAAAGAGACAAAATTGTTGTTCAAATACAATTATTGGGATTATATCCAGGCGTTCTCTCAGGTTTTCTTATATGAAAACTCTCGCCATAAGCATACTTGGTTCATTAAAAGATGTTCAGAAGTCTACCGGAATAATATTCCGAATTGGTTCTTTAGTTGGTGGAAATCATATGGTCCCACTTCTATCTTGTTACCTGATCAATTTCGACAGGCTTTTGACAAATGGGTCGAATGTTCTCCAAAAATTAAGGAGGCAGAAGCTGAAAACCAAATGGTTATCAATAAGGCTTCAATCTTCTTTTTTATGGAATTTTCTATCCCATGGATCTGGAAATGGGTTCCAGAAGTTGATTTCTGCTCAGAGGATAATATTCCTTGCCTTTATAGAACTTATTATATTAAATGGTGGAACAAAATATTGCAGATTGATCGTTCCACTGAAAAAATTGAAGGACAAGAAACTTTTGATCATATTTCCAGAGTTATTGTTGAATATCATAAGTCTGTTGTTAATACTAAGCAGAAAGAAGCATCCTCTATTCTTGGCAAAGCTTCTGAGAAAATTAAGATGTGGAAAGGAAAAATTTCTAAAGCTGATTTGCTGAAAGAAGTACTAAATATGGTACAGGAAGAGCTTAAAGATCAATTTGAAGAAGATGAAGATATTCATTCTACTTCAAACGAAGGTGATACAGTTTCCATGGAGACTTCGTCTAGAATTGGAAACAACCAATTTGATAACCTGTATCAGGATGCACAGGATCCAGCAGATGAGCTGAAAGACCTTGACGAAATGATAGAGTCGTTGAGGCGTGAAAATTAAGACAAACAAGCAATTTAAAAACAAAACATTAAAATAATATTGCATATTTTTTTTGACAATAAATAATATTGCATATTTAATAATATTAAATAAAAAATAGTATTTAAAGCTATAAATAATTTATTGAAATAATTAAATTTAATAATATTAATGTAATTAATGTTATCATCTTCCTTATCCCACTCAACCCAACCTTACCACCCCTTTCTGTAGCCATGGGTAGCCATTGCCATGAGCACTGGCTGCAGCCATACCTTCCTATCCCTTCCTTGCTGCGCCCCGCCCCACGCCACTTTTCCCTACACATATTCCTTTCCCTCCCACACCTACTCACCCGCTCGCAAGCATGGGCACACATTGCTATATGTCACAAAACTGAACTGCAACAAGGAAAAGGCATAAATTCAAGGAAGAAGCATTCTTTTTGCCTTTAGCACTTTTAAAGAGAAACTACGTCATTTTGGAGTTGCTAGGCAGAAAAATAAAAAGAAGGATAAAACGGTGCTATCCCACTTACAAAAACGACATCGCTGAACTAGAATTAGAGTTAGGTCTTTCAAACTCTATTTAAATTAGGGTCAAGGCACATTAATTACGTTTTAGTTAAGTCTGTTAGGATTATGGTTGTTTGTTACTTTATTTTGTCTTTTTCTTTGAGTCATTGTTAAATCCCTTGGTTTATGGGATTCATTTTCATTCTATAGTGTAATTGGAATATTCCTTTGTCTTGCTCCTTTCTCACCCTGCTTCCCTTTTCTTTTTTCTCTCCTATTCTCTTTTATCTCTTCTCTATTTCTTCTTTACACTTAGGCACTAAAACCACCACTCAGAAAGGGTTTTTCTATTATAATTCGGCAATTTGACTGGTAAAATTTGTGGGTTCATAACAGTGGTATCAGAGCATCGATCTTGCAACTACGTAACTTGGTAATGGCTAAGATAAATACGAGGATGGATGCAATGGAACAACAAGGTGCAAAAATGAAAGACAACAGGAGACCTTAGCTAGAAACTTGGATGAGATTAAGCTGAAAATAGAGAACATGGTTCAATGTGTGAAGGATTCTGCAGACCGAAAGTTGAGTGAGTTTCTGAGAGCATTGATGGTTAATAAAGGGAAAGAATCAGCTAGTGGGATGTCCTTCTCCATGTCGCCTCAATCTCCTAAGCCCAAAGATGATAGAATCTTTTCCCCAACGCCCAACTTCAGACCCTCAGATGTTTGGAAACCTTAAATCTACTAAGTATGAATTTCCCAAATTTTTTGGTGATAACCCTAGGGAATAGCTTAGAAAATGTCAACAATACTTCCTATTTAATCAAATGAGTGACTATGAGAAAATCATCTTAGCTACTATGCATATGGAACGGTTAGTTGATTGTTGGTATCTTAACTATGTTGAGGGAAGGGAAAATATAGGCTGGGATAGATTCAGTAAACTTGTCTTGTGAAGGTTTTCTCTTCACTATGAGAACAACCTGGTCAATAAGTTCAATAAGCTTAAAAAGGATAAGTCGGTTGATAACTATGCTGTTAAGTTTGAGGAACTAAAAGTTTTTATGCTAGCTGTAAAGAGGCACTTGACAGAAGATTATTTTGTCAAGAGCTTTGTTGGTGGTTTAAAGGATGAGATAGGGTAGATGGTGGAGAAGCTCAATCCCTCTATCCTTGCTCATGCAATCTCTATAGAAAAGAAACAACAAAGTTTGATAGAACCACTGAACAAAAGGCACAAAGTTAGTTCCAAAAACTGGATTAACATGCCCAAATTAGCAAAAAATACCTTTTTTGAGTGCTAAAACAAAGCTATTATTTCTTTAAAGGATAAATATCCTCCTTTGAAGAGGTTAACAAAAGAGCAAATAGATATCAGGAGGGAGAAAGGATTGTGCTTCAACTACGATAAGGTTTATCACATTGGGCACTGATCCCAAAAACCTTTTTCATATTTTGGGAGAAGAGGGTGAATCTATTGAGCAAGTTGAAGTTGGTGAGAGTGAGGAGGAGTATACACATTTTGTTCATTGCTTTGGTAGGGTAAGTAACACTGATACCATTAAGCTGTAAAGGAAAGTTGGCAACAACTTAATCATAATTCTTGCAGACACAAAGAGCACCCATAGCTTCCTCGACCTAGGGACTGCTAGGCTTTTAGGTTGTGAGATTGAACAAACTAATCCCTTTTTAGTTACTGTAGTTGATGGTAAAAGAGTGGAATATAACTCTAAGTGTGACAATATCCATTAGGTTATGGGGAGACACAAGTTTATAGCTAGTGTTAGGATTTTGAAACTGGAAGGATGTGATATGATCTTAGGAGTAGACTTGTTGAGAAAACTAGGCCTTATCACATTTGACTTCAACTAGTAGAAAATTTATTTCAAAAAAGGTCTTAGAAAGGTCATTTTTCATGGGATTAGACCTGAGATGTCCTTAAGGATGATTTCAGGCAAAAGATTGAAAAAAATGCTGAAAAAGAGAGAGAACTCATCTATAGAGTGCCTTCACTTAATAACTCCAGCAGCTAAAGAAGAAAGACTCATCACAAATCTAGCTATAGAGCCCATTCTGTCTAGGTACTCTTCTATATTTGTTGAACCTAAGTCTCTTCATCTCTTTAGGAACATAAACTATCACATTAATCTTAAACCTAGTACTGAACCCTTCAAACTTCATCCTTATAGGTACCCCACCTACAAAAGATGGAGATTGAGAAATTAGTAAAAGAAATTCTTCAAATGGGCATAATCCAACCCTCCACTAGTCGTTTCTCCTTGCAAATGCTCTTAGTAAGAAAAAAAGGTGGCACATGGAGATTATGTGTTGACTATAGAAAACTGAATTCCCTAAACATCAAAGATAGCTTCCCCATTCCTCTTGTAGATGACCTTTTAAATGAATTTCTTGGGGCTATTACCTTTTCAAAAATAGATATTAGAGCTAGCTACCACCAAATTGGAATTTATCCTAATAACATCCATAAAACAGCTTTTGTCACTTTTACAAGCCCTTATGAATTCAAAGTTATGCCATTCGGATTAACCAATGCTCTAGCAACTTTTCAATTCCTCATGAACCATACTTTTAGCCAACATCTTAGGGACTTCCTAGTCTTCTTTGATGACATCTTGGTTTATAGCAATAACTTAGAAGACCACTAACATTACCTCACACAAACTTTTAAGATACTCGTTCAAAATCAGTTATTTGCCAAGCCCTTTAAGTATGTCTTTGGCCAAAACCATGTGGAGTATCTGGGGCATATCATAAGCAAAAAGGGAGTTGAGTGTGGCCCCAGTAAGATTCAAGCTATCATAGATTAGCCCCAGCCCAAGACTGTTAAGGCCCTTAGAGGATTCTTGGGCCTCATTGGTTACTATAGAAAGTTTTTCCAACATTATGGCATCATAGCTAAACCTTTGACCAACCTTACCAAAAAAGGCCAATTCCAATAGGATGCACAAGCTGAAACTGCTTTCAATAACCTCAAAAGAACCATGACTACCACTTTTGTCTTGCAACTTCCTAACTTCACAAAACCTTTCATCCTTGAGACTGATGCTTGCTACTTCAGACTTCAAGCAGTTTTGATTCAAGGAAGGATTTCCTTAGCTTATTTTAGTAAAGCTTTAAGACCAAAATCCTTGGGAATGTCAATTTATGAGAAAGAGTTGATGGCCATCATCTAAGTAGTGGAGACACGGAGAGCTTACCTAGTTCAAAATCACTTCACTATTAGGACTAACTAATTTAGCTTGAAGTACTTGCTAGACCAGAAAATCTCAGCCTCTCTCAAATACAAGTACTTAACCAAGTTGTTAGGATATAGCTATAATATTGAGTATAAGAAAGAAAGTGAAAACAAGATAGCTGATCCTTTGTCCAAGAGGGATATTGAAGAGAAAATAAATCAAGCCATTACTCTTCTACAACCAACTTGGGTCCAAGAGTTAGAAGCCAGTTATGTGGGGGATAGTATGGCTCAAGAGGCTATAATCGAGAGCACTATCACTCCATACAACTTATGTCTGTTCACTTATCAAGATGGAATTCTCAAGTATAAAGGCAAACTAGATGTTGGAGAAGCCACGAACTTAAGGAGCAAAGTGACCCTAATTATGCATTCTTCAAGTCTTAGGGAACATTCTAGTATTCAAGGTACTCTAAAGAGGTTAAAATCACTTTTCTGGTGGCCTAAAATGCAAGAGGTGATCTAAAAAATAGTCAAGGAATAATGCACCTACCGACAATGCAAGCACCTAAACACTAGAACCCCTAGATTGCTGCAACCTTTACTTGTTTGAAATAAGGCATGGAAACATCTTACTATGGGTTTTATTGAATAGTTGCCAAAATTCTAATGGGAAAACTATGATATGGGTTATGGTCGATAGGTTCACAAAATATGCACAATTTAGCCCTCTCTCACACCCGATTATAGCTTTACACATTACCCAGACTTGGTGGTGGGTCATAGAGGGGGGTGGATGGGTGGGATGCCTTTTGTATATATATTATATGTTATATGTTATATATGTCCACACATATCTTAACAATACCATTCTTTCATGTAATGTTTTAGGGGCTTTAGGGAGTTTTTTATTAGTATTGACAATAGAATTTTTTATGGTGGGTGTTAATGACGTGGCATTACAACATGGTGGGTAACACATCTCAATTTGGCAAATGGCCAAAAAAACCCCAATTTTTGAGCCCAATTGATGTTGATTGGGTGTTAAGCAGGCTTAATTGAAAAATTTTTAGCCTAAAGGATTAAATGTGCGAAAATTTTATGCATAATGGATTAAATGTGCTAACCTCACATCAAAATGGATTGGAATCAAAATAGGTAATCTTTGACGAACTAAAATTGCAAATTTCTCCCAATATATCACTACAAGAAATTTTACTTTTGGCGAGGTAAATATTTGTTACAATAAATTATTTTTTTTTCATAGTAACTTTTTGTAACTAAAAATATTCGTTACGATTTTGTCCTCTAGAGCTCGGTAAAAGTTTAGGTAACAAATATTCCTTTTCATCACAAATATATTGGTAATAATGGACATTTCATTATGACATCATTAGTTCTAGTGACAATTATATCCTTACAAAAATATTGACATTCGTTACAAAAGATAAGCATTTGTTACCAATAATTGATTTCAAAATAATTTTTTAATATATATTTGTGACAATAAGTTCGTTACAAATAGTTGGCAATGATACGATTCTTATCAGTGTTTGGTGGGTTAGTGGATTTCATAAAAAGTACCGTTTCAACTTTATTATTAAAATATTTTTGAAAAAGAATTCAAAGGATAAATTATGGATATTAATAATATTTGTATCCAAACTATTTTCATGGATTAAATTTTTCATTTTACTCTTCAGATTGAATTGTCTATTTTAGTTGAAAATTCAAAAATAACTGTCAATTTAGACACAAAACCCTTTCTTTTGATAATAGTTTAGATAATCATCCCAAATTAACTAATATCTATTAGATTGGGTTTGGCTCGAATTATCCAATTCAAGTATCCTTTACTAATTTTAATCAAATAGTAATGATTTTTTACAATGATAAACTTTTTGGTTACAAGTTTTATATTTGTCACTGAAGGAAATTTTTTTCCTGACGATGCAACATTATTTGTAACAAATATTTTGCTTTGTCACGTAAAAATAACTTTTTGTAACAAAACTTTACTTTTTGTAAGGATAATTTTTATTTGTCACTAGAAAGTTACCTTTTGTAACAAAATACTACTTATTGTAATGATCATTTCATTATTGTTACAAAAAAGTAAATGTTTGGTAACAACATTTATAGTTTGTTACAATAAACATGTTCTTGAGACAAATTAAACCTTTGTTACAAATTCTTTTGTTATCTAAAATGCAATTTTTTGTAGTGTATATTTCATCTCCTATTTCATTGTATAGATGTATAACACGTGTATTAAATTTTTTCTTATAAAAATAATTAATTGATAACCAAATACACTTAGCATATATGTATCAAATTGGAATAGGAGAAATGGAATAGAAGATCCAAAGTGCTTTGAGCACTACACTTTGTTTCTTGCTTTGCCTAGTTACCAAATTTCCCTATATGAATGTGCAATACCACAACGTTAACTTTCTATCTATGAGAGCCTGCATTGTCTACATTAATATATGCATCAATATTTCTCTACTCATTCTTTATGAAAATTGAGCCTTTCTCCTATGGAGCTCTTCAAGTATCTCAAAATTTGAAATATTGCTTCAAGGTATTCTTGTGAATGCATATATTGACTGATAAGATTTATAGCAAATGCAATATCTAACCATTCTAGGATAAGTAAATAAGTTTCCAAAGAAGTCTTTGGTACCAAACTTGCCTAATAGACCACCTTCACTGCCTTGAGTTTTTTATTTGGGCCCATCAGGGTTTATGCAAGGCAACATCCAATCATCTCTATTTCTTTAAGTAAATCAATGACATACTTTCTTTAAGATACCATATTTCCTTCTTGTGATCAAGATCTTTCATTTCAAGAGAATATTTTGGTATTTGCAAGTTCCTAGACTTAAATTTAGATGTCTTGTACCTCTTCAATCTCTCTATCTCACCTATATCATCTTCTATCATAATAATATCAACCTATATACATTATAAGAGCAACTATATTCTCATTAATTTAGTACCTTATGGATATTGTGCGTTTTGTTTGTCCTTGGTTTGTATCCATGGGCATTTACAAATCGAGTAAGTCTTTATAACCATGCCATTTGTGACTATTTGAACTCATATAGAGATTTCTTTAGCTTATACACTTTTGTCCCAACTTCTATCCAAAGTTTGGTGGTGAATCCATGTAAACCTATTTCTTCAAATCACCATTAAGAATTAAAGACATTTTTATCATTAAGCTATTGTAATGGTGAATTAAATCATGGTTGGCTGCTATTGATAGGAGTACTCTTATTATGTTTAAGTTAGCCTTAGGTGCAAAGTTTTCAAGATAATAATCCTATACATTTGAGTGATGCCTTTAGCTACCATATTTGCCTTCTATTTATTCAAGTGATCCATCTGATCTATACATGGTTGTAAAAACTCATTTTGCACCCAATTATATTTTTTTTATTAGTATGTAGATCCATTTTCTCTTATATTTCATTCTTTTCAAGAGCTTACATTCCTTCTAAAATGTCCTCTCTCCACTTAGGAACCTATAAAGCATCTCACACAATCTTTAGAATCTCTATAGAAGATAATTGTGAGGTAAATGCATAAAATGTGGTTAATGGGTTTTTGTATAACAAAATATGTGATAGGGTATTTTGTGCAAGTTCTTTCACTTTTACGAGTTTCAATAGTAATATCCAGATTAGGGAAACTAGACTCAAGCTGGATGACTTTAGGTTAGGAAGATAAATTTGAATGGGGTCAATTTGAACGGGTTCAAGGAGAATACCTAAAGCTTTAATGGTACTGTCTCTAGTTTAGACACTTGACATGATTGAGAGATATCAATCTCTTTATTTTGAATATGTTTCCTCCCTGAGTACATAAAAACTTCTTTAGTACTTGCTTTATCTTCGTTGTTGGTTTCATTGTGGTTTTGAGATATATTTCTAGAATCTTGTCTTATATCTTGATTAGTTAAAACATACTTTATGTTTATAAATAAATTTGATCCATTGTTATTTTTGGGTTTTCAGGCTTCACCATCAATTCTATTCTTGGTTTCCCTAGTAATTCTAGCTTAAATTCATTAAATGCATTTGAATCTTCAACTACAACATCAATTATAACCATAATCTACCTTGAACTAACTCATAACATTTATAGCATTTTGACTTGGGAATAACATACAAATACATGATTTTGGCTCTAAAATCTAATTTCCTCAATATTGATCATAGATATGGATAAAAGTTGTGAATTCAAACACTGCAAACCTAAATTCATGGTTAACTTCATAATAGAAAATGCTTATTTAGGAACACTTAAAAGTATTGAAAATTTAAAGCCTTTATAAATAAAGTTGATACAATATGCAACAGTCAAAATAACCAATATCTAAAGAAACTTAGTGATGAAGGTAAATTCAGTTTAAGTGTATAATGGGCTAAAGTCCCGCTATATTGACCATGTGATAGGTCAAGGAATATACTTGTGATGTTATTAGGGTTGAGTCCTGCAATCAATAACAAATGTTGGCTAGCCGAGAGGCCCTCAGCTAAGGCACTCTGATTCTTAAGTCAGTAAATCGACTAAAAGGTAGAGCAACAGAGTGAAAGCTTAGGGCAATAGTGTGCATGCCTTGTTAAAGGTTGGAATGGGGTATTTATAGCCTTCTCAAGGTGGTTGACATATCTATGATGCCCTTATTGTGTAGGAAGGGTCTTTGTCCTTGCTTGAGGACCTTCAAGTCTTATCCAGTTTGTGTACTATTCTAGGTAATGCTATCTCTAGTTATCTAGGATAAGGTGGTACACTAGAGGTACGCACTTGCTTGACATGGTTGAAAAGGATGGTACTATTGGTGGCATGTGTCATTAACACAGTGGCACGCAATCTGACAGGGCATTCAATGTGGCAAAGAGGATGTTGCCTCTCTTTGGCCTCTCCGATTGAGATGTGCACATCAGCGAGATATCTTTTTAAATCATGGTTGTCGAAATGTAACACTGTCATGGCTATATCATTTTGGTCGAATGGTAGAGGCCCCATTATGGTTGATCAAGGAGTGCTTATATTTACCATGACAAATAGGGATCATGAGGTTGAATGGTGGTCGAGTGTCTGCCAGTCTCAATATAATTTAGGCTTGTGGCCAATCAAACTGCTCGGGTTGTGTCGAACTAGCTTCTACCCTGGTTCAATACTATTGGGCTATCCAATATCACTTAGGTACCTCACCCGAGATCAATAGTACCCTAGTAACTTCCCAAATATATTTATGTTCTCATTCAGTGATTTCATTTTGTATCTTTATAAAAACTTTAGGGTTTATCCCTTTTTCACGAAAAACTTATCTAGAACATGATTAAAATATTCTATTTCATTATCACTTTTAAACACTTCAACTTTTTTCTTGAAGTTGTGTCTCTCATAGCATGAAGGACTTTAAATAACTTTTCTACCACATATTTGTCTTTCAGTAGATACACACAACTTACCCTTGTGTGATCATCAATAAAACAAACAAAATATTTCTTTCCTATATTTGGACTTAAGAATCACCTCCAAACTTATTGAGTGCATCCTGAAATTGGGCTATAATCAACTTACCCCTGAGGGATATCAAAATAGATGCACATGAGTTCTTTGGCCTAAGCTCATATGGTATTCTTGTTTTCAATATTTAATTCATGTGGGATGGGGTATTATAAATTTACTTAAAATTTTGGGGATTTACAGAGTTCATGTAGGTTTTTCAATTTGTTTCTTTATGAAAGCCAATAATTTTGGATTTCTTGTTGCCCTGGTTGTCTTTGATAGAGAGGTTGGAAAGCTTGATTCTCTTTATTTTTCTGCTTTCAATTAGGTGGTCTTCCATGAATCTTCCAACAATTTTCTTTGGTCTACCATGAATTTCTATAGTGTCTAAACTAAGACTTTTTTTGTCTTTCTCTTTTAGGTTTATGTTTTTTTAACTCAGTTTCAACCATGAATTTAAAATCTTGTTCATTTAGCATGACTTCTCTCCTAGTTTCTTCTCTTTGAATTATGGAAAAAGACCCATGAAGAGAGGGTAAGGGTTTCTTGCCAAGGACTCATGATCTAAGCTCATAAAATTCACAATTAAGTCCAACCAAGAACAAGTATATCTGATTGTTTAATTTCTTCCTTCTTCATCATTTTAATGCCGTTAACCAAGTAGTCCCACTTCTTGTTGTAACATCAATCAAGTTTTACTACAAAGAAATTGTCTCATTATATAAATGGTTACCTAAAACTCTCTTTATTTCAATTTCCACAGTTTGATTTTCTATTCGAACATTTAGGAAGAGTTTTAATTTTCTACTATTGACTATATCCATGAACAACTTCTCAAAGACCTAAACTTTCTTAATTGGTAGTTGAGAAAAAAGGTAAAGTTAACTATTGTTGGTTCCAGCGCATTGACAAAGCTACGTGATAAGTAGAAAATTTTCAAACCTCTTGGTGCTGATGTTTGTATCTCCAGCTACTAATTACTTTGTTTTTCCTATTGCCCAAGCTTTTCCCTATCCATTTTGTAAAAGTTTGTAAATATTCCCAATATATCCCTCTGTATTTTATTTTAGCTAATTGGTTAGCTTTTTTGTTTTTAGTAGTCATTAGCTACACTATATAAGCTACCCTTATTTTGTATAGTGAATTCAAAATTTTTTTTTTTCGGAATGAAAGCAAAGCTTTACCTCCAATTTTCTCGTGAACTTTCCCCCTTTCTCTAATTTTGTTAATGGTATTAGAGCCACTATGATCCACCAAGAAACCTTAGAGATCTAACCTGAGATGGAATGAACAAACAAAAATCGAGAAAGTGGATTCCAAAATATTCATGAGACGAGGATAATTGACAATAGAGAACAGAATCGAGACTTTCTCAATCTTCAATCCTCTGATAATCCAAGTATGGTGCTCATTTATGCACCTCTAAATGGCAACAACTACCTCACATAGAGAAGATCAATGAAGATAGCATTAAGAGATAAGATAAAATTAAGGTTTATTAATGGGCGATATACCAGACCTTGTGAGAATTCTAATAACTTTAAATAGTGGAGTAAGGTTGATTGCATGGTTTAGTCATGGATTGAACTCTATATCAAAATAAATTGTTGATGCTTTTTTATACACTTCTTCTGCCAAACAACTGTAGGATGAATTAGAAGAAAGGTTTGGAGAATGTAATGGTCCTTTACTATATCAATTACAGAGGGAAATTAGTTCAATATTGCAAGGAAATCATTCTATGGCACAATATTTCACAAAGCTTAAGAAGTTGTGGGATGAATTATAGTGTTTGACACCTCTGCCTCAATGTGATTGTGGTGCTGCAAGGCAACTAAATGATTAGAACTCCTCTACTAAGCTGATTCAGTTTCTCATGGAGCTTAATGAAGGATATGATAACATTAGGAACAATATCTTAGTCATAGAGCTACTACCAAATGTGAATAAGGCATACTCGATGGTTCTAAGGGTAGAAAAATAGAGAGAGGTATATATTAGCTTTACTAAGAATGTGGAGAATGCAACTATGATGGCTAATAATCAGCATTTTAGGAAACAGAGCAATATGAACAGTGAAGGACAACCACAGAGAAAATCTAGAGCAGCACCAAAGCAAGGAAAAAAGACTGATAATACAGACTTGTTGTGCTCACATTTGCAACTACACTGGGCACACAAAAGACACATGTTCCAAACTGCATGAATTTCCTAACTGGTATAAGGAGCTAATAAAGATTAAAAGCAAACCTATTCCAAAGCAGAGTGTTAATATGGCAGAAACTCCTATTGATGTTGAGGTTGGAAGAGAAACTCACATAAATGCTTATCTAAGGAGCAGATTCAAGACATCATTCAACTAGAGGTAAACAAATTCATGAAGGGCAAGGATGCCTTAGAAACCTGACTAGTCAACATGGTTCACTTCAATGATTTTGCAGGTATCTCTTCCCTTAACTTGACTTTTAGTACAGTAAGTTTATTAGAGTCAGGAAAATAGAATATGGACACAGGGCCTCAAATCACATGTGTTATGATCTTAAACTCATTACCAAACCCAAACCAATGAAAGAAATAACTCCTGTTTACTTACCAAATGGGCATGTGAAGATGGTTCATCACACTGGTGATATTTACTTTCCAAACAACCTTGTTTTAACTAATACCTTACATGTTCCTTCTTTC
Source organism: Jacaranda copaia (assembly GCA_014898725.1). NCBI lineage: Eukaryota > Viridiplantae > Streptophyta > Magnoliopsida > Lamiales > Bignoniaceae > Jacaranda > Jacaranda copaia. Next base: position 21,394 of record JACGDI010005692.1, read on the forward strand.
CATTACAACTTGTTATCTGTGAATAAGCTATCTAAATGTGTTCAAATTAGATTTCTTTTTTATCCAAGCTATTGCTTATTGCAGGGCCTTCAGACTAGGCACGTGTTGGTAGTAGGAAGAGTGATAGGAAGGTTATATGTCTTAGATTCTAATTCCTTTGATTGTAATCAACTGAAGCATTATACTGAATGTCTTAGACATGTTGTTGAAATTCTAAAATCTTTCCATTTATCCTCTCATTGTAATAGTAGCACTAGTTGCTCCAAAGAAATAATGACATCTCAGAATTTGTCTCTTTGGCATAAAAGAATTGCTCATTTGTCTCCCTCTGCTATGCCACACTTGAACTTTCTTGATGATAAGGATGATATCTCATTACCACCTTGTGATATTTTCCCACTAGCGGAACAACAGAGATTACATTTTCTTATCAGTCTCTCTTAAGCTACACAACCTTTTGAGTTGATTCATCTAGATGTGTGGGGACACTGGCATCAGATCTCACTAACTGGAGCACACTATTTTTTGACCATCATAGATGATTACAGTAGAGCTACATGGACCTACTTACTCAGCCACAAGACTCAGATTCTTTCCATGTTAGGCTATTTCCTTAAAATGGTCCAAAATCAATTTCATACTTCTATCAAAACTGCTAGGTCTGATAATAGCTTTGAATTTATTGTGCAAGAATATTGATCTCTCTTCCTTACTAATGGTATCTTACATCAACAGGTTGCATCCTATACACCACAGCAGAATGGTGTAGTTGAAAGGAAGCGTAAACACCTTTTACAACTTGCTAGAGCTTTGCTTTTTCAATCCTGTTTGCCAAAAAAATTCTAGGGTGAAGCTATCATTATGGCTATGTATATTGTCAGTAGAATTCCCTTATTTATCTTGAATTGGAAAACCCCATATGAGCTGCTTTATGACAAAGTTCCTGATTATAGTTTATCAAAGATCTTTGGTTGCTTGTGTTATGTAACCAACACTCAACCTTACAAGGACAAACTTGATCCTAGAGATTTTAAATGTTTTTTTTAGGATTCAATCCTGGCCAAAAGGCATACAAAGTTTACAATCTCTCCACTCACAAGTTAACGATGTCTAGGGATGTTATCTTCTTTGAGTCTATCTTTTCTTATTAAACTATAGACTCAGTTACCACTCTTCTCATGTCCCCATTCCAAATGATGACTCAAACTTTTAGAATGATGTCCACTTACATTCTCAAAGTCAAGATATCAATCTTGTTGATCCCATTCTTCGCTCTTCTAGCTCAACTTTAACACTATAGAGCCTCCTCCCACTATGGTTCATTTAAGACATAGTGCCATAATTTGACAGAAGCCCACCTGGTTGATGATTTTACCACTATAGCCATTCACTCTCCCTTTTTTACTGCTCAGACGCCAATGACTGAAGTCCATGCTAAAACTTCCTATCCTCTCAAAACCTATCTCTTATAAACAACCATGTGCTGAGCTAAAATGGGTTGAGGTTACGCTGAATGAGATCAATGCCTAGGAAAGAAATTAGACATGGGAACTAACTAACCTGCCTGTAGGAAAGAAAGCTATTGGCTCAAAATAGGTTTATAAAATCAAATATGCACTTGATGGAAGTGTTGATAGATTCAAGGAATGGTTAGTTGCCAAAGGTTTTAATCAAGTGGAGGGGTTAGATTATGTTGAATCTTTCTCTCCAGTTGCCAAACTAGTCACTACGAAGATCTTCTTGGCATTAGCTGCTGCCAAATCTTAGCCCATTCACCAGCTGGATAAAAATAATACCTTTTTTACGTGGATATTTACATGAAGAGGTGTATATGACTCCTCCAGAAGGGTACAATATGGCAAAGGAAGGGCATGCGTGTAAGTTGATTAGGTCCCTATATGGTCTCAATCAGGCCTCTAGAGAGTGGAATATTGAGTTTACCTCTAAGCTGCAACTCTTTGGTTTTACTCAGTCTGTTCATGATAATTAACTCTTTGTCAAGAAGTCTGATTCAACTTTTGTGGCTCTTATTATCTATGTTGATGAAGTACTTGTGACTGGAGATGAAGAGGATGAAATTTTGGCTGTTAAATCCTTTCTGCACAAGGAATTCATAATTAAAAACTTGGGATATTCCAAGTATTTCCTAGGCATAGAGATAGTTAGGGGTACTGAAGGGACTTACGTGAATCAAAGAAAATATATCCTGGATATTCTGAAGGATGTTGGATTGCTTGGAGCTAAGCCAGCTTTCACCCCCCTTCCTAAAAGACATAAATTGACAGCCAACTTAGGACCTCTATTTCATGCACTTGATAGGTATAGTAGACTTGTTGGAAGGCTTTTGTACTTGAATATGACTAGGCCAACCATTATTTTCTCAATTTAGCAATTGAGTCAATTTATGAACTGTCCATGCCAGGATCATTAGCAAGCAGCACTTCATGTTCTGAGGTATTTGAAGCATACTCTTTCCATTGGTTTTTTCTTTCTTGCCTCCAGCTCTTTGCATCTGCAAGCATATTGTGATACTGATTGGGCTGCTTGTCATGACACTCGAAGATCTGTTATGTGGTTTTTTATTTTTCTTGGATCATCTCTCATCTCTTGGAGATCAAAAAAGCAAAGCACAGTCTCCAGATCCATAGTTGAGGCAGGATATAGATGCATGGCCTCTACAGTTTGAGAGCTCAAGTGGATCTCTTACCTCTTTAGAGACTTCGGTATTTCATCCCAGCAACCAATCAACCTATTATGTGATAACCAAGCTACTCTACACATTACAGCTAATCCAGTCTTCCATGAGAGAACCAAAAATCTTGATATTGACTGCCATATTGTCAGAGATCAGTTCAAGCAAGGTTTCGTTGCATCCACTCATGTATCCAACAAGTTGCAACTTGCTGACCTCTTCACAAAGCTTTTGGCTTTACCTCAGTTTTCTCTTTTGGTTTCCAAGTTAGGTCTGGTAGATATTCACTAGCCTTCAACTTGAGAAGGGGCTGTAGAAGTTTGTAAATATTCCCAATATATCCCTGTGTATTAGAAGTTTGTAAATATTCCCACTATATCCCTCTGTATTTTATTTTAGCTAATTGGTTAGCTTTTCTATTTTTAGTAGCTATTAGACCTAGTATATAAGCTGCCCTTATTTTGTACAGTGAACTCAGATTTTATTTTTCAGAATGAAAGCAAAGCTTTCCCTTTAGTTTTCTCCTGAACTTCCCCCTTTCTCTGATTTTGTTCACATGTTAGAACACTTTTGATGGAAATAGCAAATTGACTATGATTTTGAGGCATGATGACACTATCCTTAAAATGATTTTTGCCCCTATTCCAAAAGAATTTGGCAATGGATTTAATGAGGCAATATTCGCCCCCATGATACAAATAAACCACCAAACTTTACAAATGGCAATCTTTAAGAATTTTTTTAGAACTTCTTTTACGATTTCTAGTATTATATTTGTAAAGAACAGATATTGAGAAAGCATGTTCCACCTTATTTTCTTGGTGCATCAAATTCACTGAGAGCCTTGTGTATTTATAATTAATGAAACAATGCATCTATTAATTATGAAATGATATATTGTTTAAGTTAAATAATGTGCCTGTTTAACTCATATCATTTGATACAACTTTTCATGAAAAGATCAAACCTTTTTATAGAAAATATAAAATTTGTTTTGTTTCGTAATTAAATAATAATCTTATAAATAAATAATTACACAAATAAAAATAGAACAAGTAACTTGTAGAATGAATTTATTTACATGCATGCGCAATCATGCTAGTGCTCTTATTTTTGAAATATATATATATATATATATATATATATTAGGTTTCACACTTTTCCTCAATCTTTTATTCAAATATTAAATCCTACAAGTACTTTATATACAATAAAACTATCTCTATTTTCCTATATGGGAAAAACTCCAACATAATTTTTTTTTTCAATATACAAGCTAACAATATCTTCCAACAATCCCCCCACTTAGATTGCCGTATTGAACAAATATAGATGTTAATAAATTTATGCACACAAGATGGTATCTTTCAATTTGAACATTTAATTTAATGCAAGTATTTCAAAGTTCTAATAAAATTAGTGGTAGCTTTAAGCTCTAAACCATGATTCCTATCCATTAAAACTAGAAATACTACATACATAAGTTGTCTAATCATACAAGAAGCTATTGTTAACTTTGAACACTTATTATGGGTGTATGCTCCACCTGGTTCACGTATACAAAGGTTAACCTCAAACCTTTGCTAGAAGAAACACCACTTTTGATGTTCATATAGGTGAAGTTTTATTACAACTCTTTTATTTTAGGCTAAACTTCATTAAGAATAAGCTACTCACCCTAAACTACCGTAATAATACCGCACTAACACAAATGTTAGTATCTCAATCAATAGTTAGGAAATTGTTTGTACTCATTAAACCTTGTTTATTTAATAGCAGGATCTTAGTCCATTCCCACAGAGGTAGATTTTACTAAATCTCTCAGGAGTCCTTTAGTAAAGGATTTGCCAAATTACCATACGATCAAATATAAATTATTGTAAATATTCCATTTGATAGCAACTATCTAATATACATGTGCTTTGAACTAATATGTCTAGATTTCCATTATGAATTTTGCTAAATGCCCCAGACATAGTAGCTTCGATATTACAATATAAAGAAATGGCTAGCATTTTACAACTCTATATTCAAAAGTAAATTTCTTAGCCATTCTATTTCTTTGCATGTAGTTGCCAATGCAACAAAATCAGATTCCATGTTGGAATGAGTGATACATGTTTGTTTCTTTAAACCCAGCAAATAGCTTTACCACCTAGTGTGAATACCCAACTAGATGTGGATTTATTGTTACTTGCACTATATATCCAACTATTAATCTTGGATTATTTTATAAAGATTATCCAGTAGTACTAGAAGGTTTTACTAATGTTGAATGCCCAACCATATATGGATTTAATGTCGCTCGAACTGCTTATCCAATTAGCATTAGTAAGACCTTTTAGTACTGCTGGATAATCTTTATAAAATAATCCAAGAACAATGGCTCTTTTAAGATATCATAGAACTTTAGCAATTGCTTTCTAGTGATCGGTACCAGGGTTGCTCGCGTATTAATAACTTATATACTATGAAAGCAATATCAAGTTTAGTGCAATATGAGGCACACATAAGAGTTCCTATTACATTAGCATATTCTACTTGAGCAACAACTCTACTAGAATTTCCAGTGAGCTTATTGGAGACATCATATAGAGTATTTAAATCCTTTATATTAAAATATTTGAACTTGTGTAATTTTTTTGGGTATAGTGGGATTGACATAAAGCATAACCCCCACTATGTTTCTTTACTTTGATTCCTAAGACAGTGTCTACTTTACCTCAATCTTTCATCTTGAATTGTGAGGATAAATACTTTTTAGTTTTTGATATGGGATAGCCCAACTGATCCAACCAAACAAGCTATCAACCTCAAAGAGAGCTCCTAGGCCCATTTAACATGCATAGCCCAACGACACTTCTGGACCCAGCTAGACCGGATCACTTGACCACTACCACCTGGTTAAGTGGATAGTTCTCGACCGTACTCAGCGGGAGGCTTCAAACTACTTTATCTATTCAACCATCTCTCTAGTCGACTGTCTTATTTATTTGACTATTGTCGACTAGAGTGCCCACCCCGGTGCTGACTCATATTTTTACTGTATTTAATGCTCTAATAAGCAGCATGCGTCCGTATTAATGGCACATGCCATCGATATAGTCTCTGCCACCAACTCTAGCAGGGAGGCGAACCTCTGGAGTACTATTCATCCTAGAAAACAGGAGATGATGCCACCTGAAATAGTACAAGGATTAGATATGACCAATAACCCCCCAAGCAAGAACAAGAGCCCTCTACACTTGATATGGGTATCTTAGACATATTATTTACTAGGAGAAGGCTATAAATACCTCATCGCTAGCCACACTCCAGGTAATACCATATATACTATACGTTCTTACTTTTATGTTCAATTATCTTATTTTAACTAGAACTAACCTGATCATCGGAGTGCTTTTGCTAGGGACACCTTAGTCAGTTTAACATTTTTTGTTCATTGTAGATCTTTGCCCTTGAAGAATATCCTATTGGATCGTTCAACCTCTTTGGTCAAATCAGCTTAGATTAGCCCTATTCACTAAATACAACCCTCAAACTCATCATTTTGGTGCCATCTATGGGAAACCTTGAGATTGTAGCTGAGAAAATAGTGAACATAAGAAGAGCTGCATTTGAAAGAAACGATATCAAGAGGTTAGCATCTCCATCTCCTCCTCCGCCTTAGCAAGGTTTACTTGCTCTAAGTTCCAGAGCCCCTCAAGAGCAAGTTGTAACGTTGACCATACCTTAGTTGATGTAGCTGATAGGTGAACAGATCTTTGCTCAATTTTTTGCTACATTAAACAGGCACACCATCGTGCCAACCCTAGCTGGTAGTGCAACTCCATAATCGCCTTCACTACAGGAGAGATCCCCTTAGGACAGTCGTGGTCGCCAGGAGTCCAGGCGGCCACTAGCCAAACAAGAAGCCAGCTCTATACATCCCCAGGGAAAAAGGGGGCTACTGGAGCTAAGTGAGGAAATTTTTGACTCCATAAACCACCACATTCAGCTTAATCAAGTCCAGCAGCACAATAGGGTTGAACATTTCAGATACGACTAACATGAAGAAGTAGATGAATCTACAAATCATGCAGCTTTGTCTATTCAAGTCTTACAATCTGAGATCTCATTTTGATTAAAATATTACCCAAGCTAATCGGGAAGAGTGGGAAGAAATCTCCCACTAAGTGCAACAACTAAACAGACGCCTCAATGAGATTTTGAGGAGAAACATTGAGAGGGTGCCCAACCTAGAGGGCCCCTAATGGTCTTATCAAGAGAAAAGCTCTTTTTTGATCCAGGATATTGTTGATGAGTGTATTACTATCGATGCCAAGGTCCCAATTAGACTACTAAGATACGATGGCTCAATAGACCCCAATGAGCATTTAATACAGTTCAAGCATATGATGTAGTTGCACGGGCATAACGAGTACATCCATGTAAAGATACTGGTGGAAATTTTCCACAGCATAGCGCTCGATTGGTTTGTTAAACTGGAACCCTCATTGATAGACTCCTATGATTAGCTTTGTAATAAATTCTGTACTAGTTCGCCAATCGACCCACACCCATCTCCATACTATCAAGAAAAATGAGGGAAAATCCCTCTGTGACTTTTTTACAAGGTTCAACATAGAGGTCTTGAAGATAGATAACCCTAGGATCGAGTTCTTGATCGATGTGTTGTTCTTGGGACTCAGACATAAAGAATATGCCAATGCATTAGTGTGAGATCGCCCGAGGTCGATAGAAGAATTTCTTGACCTGGCGGAGAGATATACAACCTAAGAGGAGATGAAAAAGTTGAAGTTCAAAAACTTTGAGGTCGATAAAAAGAAAAAAAAGAGAGACGACTAGAAACATAGAAAGAGAGGTCGATCTCCAATAAAGCGCTTCCATGACTATACCCCATTGAATATTCTGAGGAGAGAGGTCTTGTTTTCCATTTAGCATGAAAATCTCCTCAAGAAACTAAGGAGGCTAATGGACACCGAAGCAATAAAAAAATTGAAAAAGTACTATTACTTTCATAAACAAAAGGGCTATGACATAGATAAATGCTTCAATCTCTAGAACAAAACTGACGGGCTTATTAGATAAGGCTATCTCAAAAAATATTTGGCCGTTGACACTCAGGCTAAATAGAACAAAATCGATTGAACTCTTTATAGAGAAAGGTCAGTCAACCCTAGGGGAGAGGACAAAGGAAAGAAACCTGCCCAGGAAGATCGCCTACCCATTTGAGAAGTAATTGATATGATCGTGGGAGGTCCTACTGGGAGGACTCAAAATCAACAAGAAGTCAGACTTAGAGGAGGCTAGAGTCGACCAAAGCCTTGCCAATTGAAATAATTTATCACCTATCAATGAGCGTAGAGCCCATTTCGTTCACTAACAATGACTTGGCCCACCTCGAAGGAAAGAATATCTACCATAAAACTAATTGTCCTATCATCGTTTCTATTGAGATTGCCAACTTTGAAGTGAGGAAGGTCCTAGTCAACAACGGTAGCTCAGCCAACATCATCTTCCTCTTTACCCTAAAAAGAATAAAATTGGGGCAGTTGAAGTTTGAACTTGTGTGCACCCCTCTGGTCGGGTTTGGATGGTCAAAAATTATTCTGAAAAGGTCCATTAATTTATCGACGTCACTTGGGGAGGCATCTCGAGAAGTACCTTGATGGTAAACTATTTAGTGGTCGATGCCCTATTTGCTTATAATGTTATAATTGGTCGATCAGCCCTCAATGATTTTTGTGCCATTATCTCAACTTATCATATGAAGATCAAATTCCCAATCCTGACTGGCATAGGTGACTGCTGTGTAACATCAAGGAAGTTTGGAGGTGTTACAACATTTTAATTGAGTCAAGCCAGCAGAAGACTCAACCACAATTAATGACCTTGGGGGACACCTCTGTAGTAGAACCTGAAGAGGTCTAAGCCCACAAGACGAGAAAGCTAAAGGATACCAGGGTGGAGCCCATCAGAGAATTTAAAACTATTGAGCTGGAATAAGGGAATCTCGACAAGACAACTTAAATTAGGACATATATGGGCCCTCACTTAGAATATCTTATGGTCGATTTCTTGAGGAGGAACATTGATATCTTTGCCTGAAAAGCATCTAACATCCAGGAAATCGACCCCAATGTGATTGTGCACTGCCTCAATACCAACTCCTCATATAAATTGATCAAGTAAAAGATGAGGATTTAATACCGAGAAGACCCAGATCATTAAAGAGAAAGTTAGAAAACTCTTAAATGCAGGTTACATTGTAGAAATTCAATATCCATCTTGGCTTTGTAATGTTGTACTCATCCCAAAGGACGAGGGATAATGGCATATGTGTAACGATTTCATAGATTTGAATAAAGCTTGCCCTAAGGATCCTTACCCCTTGCCCTGAATAGATTTACTAGTAGACTCCACTATTGGTAATGAGTTGTTGAGTATGGTAGATGCATTCTAAGGCTATTATCAAATATTCATGGTCCCTGAGGACAAGGATAAAACTTCTTTTATGGTTCATAATGGAGTTTATTACTTTTTGGTCATGCCTTTTAGGCTGAAAAATGCTGGAGCAACTTACCAAAGGCTGGTCAACTTTATGTTCAAGGATGAAATAGGTAGGTCGATGGAAGTGTATGTCGACAACATGATCGTAAAGATGAAAAAGGCCCAAGACTATTTGCTCAACCTAAATTACACTTTTGCAATATTGAGAGCATTTGGTCTAAAGCTGAATCCAAACAAATGTATGTTTAGGGATCAAAGAGGTAAAATTTTGGGTTATATGGTAAGTCAATGGGGTATTGAGGCCAACTTACAAACGATTCATGCCATTTTGGACATCGCCCCTCCTTGAACATTTAGAGATGTACAGTAGCTGGTCAGAAGGATTATTACCCTGGGTAGATTCGTCACAAGATTGACAGACAAAAGCTTGCCTTTCTTCAAAATTTTTAGGAATACCAATAAGTTGGGTTTCTAATGGAATAAATAGTGTGATCATGCTTGTAAAACCTAAACTTGGAGAAGTACTTCAGATATACTTGGCTATCTCAGAAGCATTGATTAGCTCAATTTTGGTCTTGACCGGAGATGGAAGTCACTCCAAAGACCAGAGCATAATTACTTGGAGAATAAAAAATTTGCATTAGCGCTAGTCACCCGGCTCAAAAGCTGCATCCATATTTCCAGTCTCATGCCATGATAGTGCTGACCAACCAACCATTGAAGCAGGTGCTGTTGAAGCTAGATACCTCTGGGAGGTTAACCAAATGGGCCATTGAATTAGGAGAGTTTCGTATCACTTTTTATCCTAGAACAGCTATCAAAGCATAGGTTTTGGTGGACTTCATCACCAAACGAGTGGACCTACCTGAGAAAAATTACAAAGCCCCTTTTGTTTGGATTTTTCATGTCAATGGATCATCGACCACATCTAAAGAGAGAGAAGGAGTGGCTCTCCATTCCCCAGCAGTAGAGGAGTATGATTTTGTAATAAAACTTGACTATGCAGTTACTAATAATGAGGCAGAATACAAGGCTCTCCTTGCTAGAATGAGGATGGCACTCGATCGAGGCATCGAGAACCTAGCCGTGATCACAAACTCTCAGTTAGTAGTAGAATAGATCAAAGAAAATTTTAAGGCTAAGGATTTTACGATGAGCCGGCACTTGGCAGAGGTTAGAAAATTACAACAATCATTCAAAAAGTTCATCTTCAGTTAGGTATCTCAATTTGAGAATGAATGTGTGGATGCCCTATCCAAATTTGTTAGCTTGACCAGAAGCACAAGAGATAGGATAAAAATATTTTTGGTCACCAATAGGCCATTGATTAGCCCACTTGAGAAGAACCTAGTAGGAAGAATTAAGGAGATAGTTCTTTCATGGCAGGATTCGATAAAACTATAATTGAGTCATGGCACAGTCCCTGAAGATAAAAATGAGGCTCGATGCCTTCGAGGACAAGCTACCAAGTTTGAGTTGGATGACCATAGCCAATTATTTAAGAGGTCAATTTTTGGACCGCTCCTTAGGTGCTTGGATCTCGACCAGGCTCATAAAGTATTGTAGGATATCCATGCAGGCATGTGTGGGAATTATTTTGGGAAAAGATCCCTTGCACATAAAACCATTAGGTATAGATACCTTTGGCCAATATTGCTGAAAGATGTTGTGGATTTTGCTTGAAAATGTACATCCTACCAAGTTCATTTAAACCTACTGCACCACCCTGTTGTACTTATGGTCAATGTTCAAATTTCTTGGCCTTTTGACTAGTAGAGGATTGAAATTTTAGGTTTGCTGCCGAAGTCAACAGGTCAATGAAAGTTTATAATCATGGTGGTAGAGTAATTTACCAAGTAGGTTGAAGTTGAGACTATACTAAAGATAACCGACGCAACCATCAAGAGTTTTATCTGAAAAAGATATTATCTATCATTTTGGCCTACCTAAGATCCTCATTTAAGACAATGGGACTCAATTCCAGAGCAGAAGTACCAGAAGTTAGTGCAAAGCTTTGGGAATCACCTAGCACTTTACTTTAATGGGTAATCCTCAATTGAACGGCCAGATATAGGTGACAAACAGAATGATTCTCAACCATTTGCAAGCCAGAATACAAGATACTGGGTCAAGCTGGAAAGACGACCTCCCAGGAGTGTTGTGGGCATACAAGATAACTCTCCGTACAACCACTAATCACAGCCCTTATAGTTTGGTCTCTGGGCCTGAGGCAGTTATCCCCTCAGAACTCATACAATATACAGCTCAAGTTATTTATTTCTACTTGCTCTAAAACACATCAAAAAGAAAGCTCAATCTTAAGATTATCGATGAGCGAAGGCAAGAAGCTTATAATACTATGTAGCACTACAGGTCGAAGATGGTGGAGAATTTTAACAAAGGGGTCAAGCTACGTCATTTTAAGGTTGAAGATCTCATCCTCAAAAAGGTGAAAGTATCTAAAAATGTGGGTAAACTCAACCCAAAATGGGAAGGAATATACCATTGTGAAGGTATCAAAGCATAATGCCTAGCAACTTGCTAATACAGATGGGATGAGCTTCCTCACCTATGGAACGCCATCAACCTCAAAAAATTCTACATATGAAAACATATTGTAATCTACATAGTGAGTTCCTGGAGCTGAGTTCTATAAAACCTAACTTTTGGTTTTGATAATTAATTGCCAAAAAATGGTCCTCATTGAGCTTCACTGTTGCTCACTTTCGGGCATTGATTTCATCTCCATTTGTCGGCTTTTTTGGTTGCATATGGGGTCACTGTGATCCTGGACGTGAGAGGAAGGTGATGGTTTGTTTTGGGTTTTGGAGGGTGGCCGGAGAAGTTCATCAGAGTGGGAAAGTGGTGGAGCACAATGATGAAGAAAGAAAAATGAGGGTGAAAATAAAATTTTCCATTTTTATAGATTCAAGTTTTTTCAATTTGCAAATTGACCCCCAATGCTTTAGAATACATTCGATTAGGTCCAAAAAGTTTTTGATGAAATTCAATTTGGCCACCGGTTTCATGAATCCTCACATTAGGTCCTCTAATTTATCAAAATTAAACATTAGCCCCCTATAATTAAATAAATAGTGTAATTACATCTTTCAAAATTGTATTTTAACCTACAAAATTTTCAAAATTTTCACAAATATTAAATAAATTCTTTGAGAATAATATTTAAATAAAATATCAAAATATCACATATTTTAAGGGTATTACATAAATGGACATAAACATATTAAAGTATAGAAACCATAACAATGACAATAAGAAAGGAAAAGGAAAAAATGATAAGCAATAGAGAGACAACCATTGATCTCATATTAAGAGGTTTCATGACTATACCCCACTAAATATTTCTTAGAAGGAGGTATTGTTTGCTATCCCGAGCAATAACGTCTTCTAAAAATCCAAAAAGTTGAATGAGATAGAGGCTATTAAGAGGTCCAAAAAATACTACCATTTTCACAATCAGAAGGTACATGATATGGAGGACTAATTTAACATACAAGATGAAATTAAAAGACTGATTCTCCATGGACGTTTGAAAAAATACATAAGTGAGAAGGTCAAATAGGAAATGGGCAAGGTCGAATAGACTCTCAGAAGAGAAAGGTCGATCTGTCTAAGGTAGGAAGATAAAGGAAACAGATCAGTTGTCGATCAACACACCCTTCTGTGAGGTGTGATTGATACCATTGTGGGTAGACCAACTAAGGGGATTCCAAAATAGCGAGACGATAGAACTAGGGCCAACTAGAATTGACCAAATCAAGAATGGTCGAAATAGTTTTCCAACTTTCAAAAGTGCGGAGCCCATCTATTTCTCCAATTATGATTTCTCTCACCTTGAGCACCAGTACATTGCCAACAAACTTGATTACCCTCTGATCATGTCAGCTGAAATTGCAAACTTTGAAGTTTGAAAAATCTTGATCGACAATGGTAGTTTAGCCAACATAATTTTCTTGTCCACCCTGAAAAGGATGAATTTAGGGAAGCTTAAGTTTGAGGTAGTTCAAACTCCTCAGGTTAGTTTTAGGGGATTTGAGATCATCTCTAAAAGATCCATCAATTTGTCCACTTTGTTTGGAGATGTACCTAGAAGATGCACCCTAATGATCAACTATCTAATTGTCGATGCACCTTTTGCTTATAATGTCATAATTGGAAGACCAGGGTAGAATGACTTCAGGGCGGCCATCTCAACCTACCACATGAAAGTTAAGTTCTTGCCGGCTACAGGGATAGGTGAGTTTCTTCACAACCTAAAAGAAGCCTGGTGATGCTACACATTTCAATTAAGGCCAATGAGTAGAAAACCCAACCAAAACTAAAACCCTTAATAGATTCCCAAGTAGTAGAACTTAAAGATGGACATAATTATAGAAAGAGAAAAAGAGAAGAAACTAGAGTTGAGCTAATTGGGGAGTTCAAAACCATAGAGCTTGAATCTAGGAATCCGGATAAGATCACTTGAATAAGAACTAGTTTGGGAGGCAATACGAAATGTATGGTGTCGACTTCCTTAGAAAAAAACATTGATGTTTTTGCCTAGAAAGCCATTGACCTCCAAGGAATCGATCCTAACATGATCACCCACCAACTTAATATAGACCCCTGATTCAAGCCCTTCAAACAAAAGACAAGGACCTGAGGTCAACAAACTTTTAGAGATAGGCTACATTGTAGAAATTTAATATTCTTGTTAACTTTGTAATGTAGTGCTTGTCCCTGAGAATGAGGGCAAATGGAGACTGTGTAATAATTTCACTGACTTAAATAAAGCTTGTCCTACAGACTCTTACCCACTACCTTGAATAGATTTGTTAGTTGACTTTACTGTAGGTTGTGATCTCTTTAGTAAGATGGATGCCTTCCAAAGGTATTACCAAATTTTCATGGCACCTGAAGATAGGGACAAGACCTTCTTTATGGTACCTAATGGGCTGTATTACTTCCTGATCATGCCTTTTGGTCTAAAAAATACAAGAGCAACATATCAAAGATTGATGAACTTTATGTTCAAAGATGAGATTAATTGTATAATACAGGTTTATGTCCATAACATGATTGTCAAAACTAAAACCAAAAAAAAAAAAATCACTTTCTAACCTCAACCATACCTTCTCAATATTAGCATTAAACTTAACCCTAATAAGTGCACATTCGGAGTGAGAAACAAAAAATTTCTTGGCTACATGGTCAGTTAGAAAGGTATCGAAGTCAACCTTCAAAAAGTACAGGTAATCTAGGACATCTCACTGTTTAAGATAATTAGAGATGTGCAGAGATTAGTTAGGAGGATCATAGCACTGGGTTGATTAATCACCCGACTAGCTGACAAAAGCTTACCATTTTTCAAAACCTTAAAAAATGCAAGAAAATTTCACTAATGGATTGAAGAGTGCAACAAGGCCTTAGTCAAGACAAAATAGTACCTGTCTAATCTTTCTATGCTTGCTAAACCCATGGTCAGAGAAGTCCTATACTTTTACCTTGCTGTCTCGATCATTATTGTAAGTCAATTTTAGTGTTAGCCTAGCTTGGCACTCATAGGTTGGTGTCCTATATCAACAAAGCTTTGTAGCACTCAGAGCATAATTACCTTGAGATTGAGAAATTCACTCTTGTTCTGATTAGTGTAGCTTAAAAGTTGAAGCTTTATTTTCAATCACATTTCATCATTGTCTTGACGAATTAGCCCTTAAGACAAATATTGTCAAAGCTAAACATGTTGGGGAGATTGACCAAATAGGCAATTGAGTTGGGATAGTTTGACATCACCTTTCATCCCCATCTAGCTATAAAAGTACAAGTGTTGGTTGACTTTGTGGCCAAACGTGTCAATCTCTCTGCTATAGTTGAAATAGTTTCCTTTATTTGGTTCTTGCATGTTAATGGCTCAACAATGGCTACCATAGGTAGAGTAGGGATCTCATTTTGCTTCTCCTAAGTTGAGGAATATGAATTTACCATTAAGCTTGACTACCTAATTATCAATAATAAGGCGGAATATGAAGCTCTTCTCACCAATATAAAGATGGCTATCGACAGAGTGGTCAAATGGATAGCAACTATTATAGATTCTTAGTTAGTCGTGAAATAATTCAAAGGAAACTATGAAATAAGGGAGTCAACCATGAACCAATACCTTACTGAGGTTAAGAGGCTGCAACAACAGTTCAAAAAATTTACCTTTAGCCAAGTGCCTAGGTTGGAAAATGAAAGAGCAGATGTCCTATCTAAGTTTGCCAGTTTAACAAAAAGAACCAGGGAAAAAAACATCACATTCTTAGTCTTGGACAAGCTCACTATAAGTCGTCATGAGCAGAATCAGTTTTGGGAAATCTAATAGTTATCTCCATCCTAGCAAAATGAGATCAAAACTTATCTAAGGGAGGGCAAACTACCAAAAGATAAAATGGAAGCTTGGAGGTTAAGATGCTGAGTAGGAAAATTTTCCCTCAATGGATACAGTTAACTATACAAGAGGTCTCTCTCTGAACCTCTATTAAGGTGTTCGACATCAGATAAGGCCTTAGAGGTCTTATAGGAAATCCATGTGGGTATCTGTGGTAATCATTCTAGAGGGTGAGCGATCATCCATAAGGTCATTAGGCATAGATATTTTTGACTGAACTTGTTGAAAGATGTAATTGATTTTGCTAGAAAATGCCCATCCTGCTAGGTCCATTCCAATATCTCCTATTAGCCTGTGTCGATAATGGTCCCCATTTCAGGTCACATGGCCATTCAACTAATGGGGAATAGACATCTTTGGTTCTTTTACAAAAGCCACAAGTTAAAGAAAGTATATAATAGTGGTGGTTAAATATTTTATCAAATCAATCGAAGAAAAAATAGTCTAAAAAATAATTGACGCAGCGATTAGAAGCTTCTTGTGAAAAAATATCATATGTCATTTTAGTCTACCAAAGGTGTTAATATAAGATAATGGAACCTAATTTCAGAGTAAAAGCATGAGAAATTGATGTGAAAGTTTGGAAATTTGACAATATTTTACCTCAGTCGGTAACCCCCAAGTGAATGAACAAACTAAGGTTACTAATAGGATGAATTTAGACCACATCAAGATCCAACTTAAAGGGTTTAAAGGTAGCTGGGTAGATGTCCTGCCGGGTGTCCTATGGGCATACAAATCTATCCCTAGAACGACCATATGATACAAACCTTATAGTATAATATATGCTTTTGAAGTAATAATACTAGTAGAGCTGACATAACATACAACACGAGTGATTTATTACACCTCAATCAGGAATGATGCAAAAAGACATCTTGGCCTCGAAATAATTGACAAACTGCAATAGCAAGCGTTAACCAAAATACAAAGATATAGGTCGATCATGGCCAAACACTACGACAAGACCATAAAACCAAAAAACTTTCAAGTGGGTGACCTAGTCCTGAAGAGAGTTGAAGTTTCGAAGAATGTCAGAAAACTCGACCCTAAATGGGAGACCCTTATTTGATGGTTGAAGTTGTGAAGTACAATTCTTATAAGACAACGGACATGGATGGGAATGAGCTACCTCAGCCATGGAATACAGTGAATTTGAAAAACATTTATGTATGAATGGAGACTCTTTAGTCTTGACCTAAATTGGCGCGATCCATGAGATCAAGTCTACTCATAAAATGGCTTTTGTAATATGGTTTCAAACTAATGAAATTGATTTATATGCAATCTATTTATTTCTTTTTAGTACAATCATGACTTTTGGCCCAATCTTTTCATGACTATGAAATTGTTTAAAGTTGACCTAGTAGTCAACTATAAAGTTGGTTTCAAACCAACCAACAGATTCATGAACATCAACTAAGATATTCAACGATAACTGGGTTTCAAACCAATTTAATTAACTTATGGTTGACCGTAGCTTCTGCCTATAACATTTAATGATGAAGGTGTTTAAAGTTGAACTTGTGGCTAACTCTAAGCTTAATTTCAAAATAGGAGATAAATGTGTTGACTTAGCTTATTTTTTAACAAAAATGACCGAAGTGTTGATATAAACAAATTTTTCCAATTGATCAAAAATTGAATCTCATTTTTTAACCATTATATGTGTATTGACTATCGACCTCAAATCCCAAGCCGATCCATATGTTAGATTAGTCAAATTTCTTGACTTATTCATTTATTTATTCATTGGAAGTCAACCTCACATTTTACCTTTATCTTGGTGTCAAACCAATCCACAAAATGTGCATTGTTAGCTAAGCTAGAGCAAAATCAAAAGCAAAAGTAAAAATAAAAAACATAGATAGAAGTAATGGTATCCATTACAAAATGAACAAAAAGTTACATTACAATATTTACCATGACTCTCAAGTAGGAGAAATACAAAAAAAAAAAAAATAGAAAAAAGGAAAAGAAGATCTAAAAAGTAAAAATGGCAGTAACTTCAACTCGAGCCCATCCCCTCATTTTCTCCACCTTGAGCAGCATATGTTGTAACCTTATTGACAACCCTACCAAGCTCTTCGCTAGAGTTCATGGGCATGACTGTTGGGGGACCCTCAATCTCCTAATTTAATCTAGAGCGGGGACCTCTAGTAGGTCAAGAAGGACCAGCTTTTTCTTATAAAAACGTGTGACTAACGATGGGAAAGTATGCTGCAGTATCAATTTTTCCATCTTTGAGGTTAAAGGCAAAGTCGCTAGTAAAGTCGAACTCTTTCCTTACCTTAACTATTTTAGGGTGAAAGGGAGTTTCCACCTCATTGGCAGGGGCAGTCTCACCATACTCCTCAAAGCAGCCATTTTGCGGTACATTTAGGTGGGCCTTATCTTTAGCTCAAAATTGATAGCCCAAAAATTCCAACTGCTTAACGGCTATATGGAAGGCCTCTTTCGTGTTGTCAATTGCAAAAATGACACTAGTATCCTAAAAGGCCGGGCTTAGCAGGAACTACTACATTGCTTCCTTTCAGATGCTCGGCAAGGTCTTAAAGAACTCATCCCGAGCATATTGAAGAGTGCTGTTATATCTCAATGCTTGATCAGAAAGCGAGGCCACTTCCAACTCTAACCTGACAATTCATAGAACCTCTTCTATGTGACTTTTCTTCGACATGGCAACTAGTAGCTTAGCATTCTTCTCCTCAACCTATTTTTTGAGCTCTCTCATCCTTGACTCTAACGATTCGACTAGAGTCTTGGAAATTAGGGAATGCTCTTTCTCCAGCTTCTCTATGGCAAGCTCAATCCGATAATAGAATTGTAACCCTATTATCTGACCTACAATAAAGAAAATTAAATTTTTATATATATACAGGAGGTACAAAGCTAAAAGAAGATCGACTAGACACTTACCATATTAGCATGGTAAGTAAAAGCTTTCAGGGCCTTGACTCTCTCAAGCTTCAATATCTTCTTATGGTCTGAAACAGAGAGACTAGTTGTGAGAACCTTTAGTAGGGTGACACCCATTGACCCTACACTTAGCATCAATGTAGTATTCACAACCCTCACATCGGACTCAAATTAGGGGTTTGGAAAAGTGGATGATGGAAGTAGTTCCTCGTTAGGAAATGAAGTGTCAACAACCTTCCCCTTTCCCTTTCTCTTCTTGGTAGTGGTCTTTTTTTGGAGGAGGAAAGGTTGATCCTCATTATCCCTCTTCTTTTGTTGAGGGACAGGACTAGAGGCCTTGATTGTAGAAGGTTGAGCAATGGTATGTGGAGTTGATGGTGCTTACTGAGTGGGGAGCCTTTACAACACAGCCTCCCATCGGGTAGCTATCTCTTGGTGCTCTTGCTCCTTTTACTGATGAGCTGTAGCTTGCTGTCACATATGGTTCATGATTTCTGTTTGATTTGAAAAGATACATAAACATAACTTATTCACCAGAAAGTCAAAATAATAATGACAAAATCAATCCGATAAAAGTATTATCTTAGTATCTACCTAGTTGAGCATAGTTGGCATATTCACCTAAGCATGAGATAGGTTTGTTAACAATAGATCCTCTCTATTTTATATCTTGATGCTTCCATCTCTCCAAACTTGACCAAATCATGGATGAAGGCATAGTTCCAAATCAAATTATCCTTATCAGGCATTTTGACTCAACCCATCTACTATCCCCTAGGAATGTTAAACCTAACCCCCTCGAGGGTGCAAATAAAGAAATATCTTTTCTTCCAAGTTTGGTCAAAGGAAAAGGATGGCATCTCGAATATATTTTGATGAGGGCAGGTGTTTAGATAATAAGAGCCCGACTCCTCGGTGTTGCTCGATTTTTGAACATAGGAAGATGAAAAAGATTGCTAAAATTTATGAAGGTGGGTGGCTGGTCATGTATGAGCATAAGGATTATGAAATTATAAAGGATCGAAAAGTAGTTAGGCAACAATTGGGTTATGCACACTTAGAGGCCCTTGACGAGATATACTATGGGCTAGGTAACGAGAAACCTAAGACCACATCTCAGGGCATCCTCCAATACTATTATAAAGCCCTATGGAGGTCATGTATCCTACCATCTAGCTTAGGAGCAAAACTCGAACTCAAGGGGACTATAGTATATATCCCTAATTAGATTTAAACTATTATGTATCCTTGATTAGATTTAAATCATTCTCTGAGACTTTAGAGATTCTGTTACTATATTGATTGGTTGTGAATAGCTTACCTCAAAACATAGAAGATCGACTAGCCTTTCTTGATAGACTAGCTCCCCTAAACATCGACACTCACCTCACTTGAGCTCTTAGAAAAACTTGACCCCCCACTTGAGGACTTCCTTGCCTCATTAGAGAAATCACTTGCCTACTTAGTTGACCCCCCAAATGACTGTGTCTCCTCAGAATAGCTCAGCCTATCACTAACCTCTCCGAAAACTCTAAGCATGATTACTATCAAGTAGCTGATTGAACAAAAGAGAGAGCTAACCTATGTGAAGATTGAAAAGAAACTTACAAAGTTGAGTGCAAGAGAAATTTCGCAATATACTTCTAAAGCTGTAAGTATGGAGCTCGACCTCTCGCTGTTGTGGTAAATGGAAATTTTTATGCACTATTTATAGCCTCTAGCTAAGGAGTAAGTCAACTGGTTAAAGTGATTGGCTACCGGATATTTATTACATAATCATCGGTCACCCTGTTTGTCTGCTTAATGCAAGTATCACATTTATTACTTCCAGAACCCCAATCAAAATATAAAATGCGAGGTTGATATTTTCCATTAAAAAAAACAAAACAAGACAAAAACAAACAAAAACAACAACAAACAAAGGAAAAAAAGAAAAAAAGAAAAGAAAAGACAAAAGGTGTAGGCAAATTCAACTAAGTACTCCCGACTCTTTCTCATTGCAAGCTCACTATAACAAATTGCATTTCATGTAAGAAAATCTTTTGTAACAAAGGTAAATTTCATTGTAAATGTTGTATTTATCGTAACAAAGTTGAATTTTTGTTACTGAAATACTTATCTTGAGTAACAAAATAAAAATCATGTCACCTTTAACTAATATTTGTTACGTTAGATTTTTTATGTTTTTAACTAAAGAAATAGTCGTTACAGAAGATGTCATTTTGTTACATATAATATTTTTTGCCATTTAGGGAAGTTCATTTGTAACAAAATTAGGTACTTATTGTAGCAGGAAAATGTTCATTACAAATAAATTATATTGTAACAAAATGTCTGGTTACTAAAGTTAATTTAATTTTTCCTCTAGAAATTAGTTCCCTCCAAAATTTAGTTGTACACAATGGTAACAATTGTTTTCATTACTAAATATAAATGGGCTTCACAATAATTCGAAGAAGTTTTTAATTGGGCTTGACTTAGTTTTATTATTGGACTTGACCAAAGTTTTGATTGGTGAGTTATGTCCCATTATAAGAATTCGGCTTGAACAAATTTGAAGTGAAAGAGTTGCTTAATTGGACAAATTTCATTATAGAATTCGGCATTACAATTTTTTCATGAATTATGTGTTGAACTAGAATTCTTTTAAGGGTTTGGGTTTAACAAATTTATAGTGGATTATTTTTGAGATGGGCTATCATTTAAGAAATGGGTTTGACTAAATTTATAGTGAATTAATTGGTGATTTGGGCTTTATTTTAAGGGTTGGTCTTTAACAAATTTGAATTGACTAAATGATTTGTTGGCTTTTTTTTTTTAATAAATTGAGCTTGAGCAAAATTTTTAGTGAATAAATTATTGAGTTTCATTTTTTCTTTTCCTAAGAATTGGATGATGAATAAATTACAAGTGGATTGACTTGTGAATGAGGCTTTCATCTTGAAAAATAAGCTTGACCAAATTTTGATTGAATAAATTAATTGGGCAACTTTTGTTTTATTGATTGGGGTTTGCTAGTTTTATAGTAAATTAATTTATTTGTTTAAGAATCGGGCTTAATTTAAAGAATTACTTAATTGAGTTTTACCAATTTATTTTCTATTAATTTGGGTCCATCAATCTTTCATGGAATTGGTATTCTTTGTTTAAGAATTAGGGCTGCTATTAACTTAAAGAATTGGTTAATTGGTTTTCTCTAATTTATTTTTAAAAATTGAGCTTCGTCAAAATTTATAATGAACTGGTTAATTGGGCTTTGTCTAATAATTAGATTTCGCCAATTTTTTATTACAATAATTTAAAAATTGGTTATTGTTCTCTTTTAATTTTTTAATTTATAATTGTAGTTGACCAAATTTTTTAATAAATGAGTGAATTGTACTTGAATTAAGAATTACTTTATTAATGTATTTAATTATAAATTAGAAAATTGGATTTTATATAATAATTTATCTATTTCTTAATTTATTGCGTTGGTTAATTTGGCTTCATCCAATTACTTCTTTTTTATAATTGGACTTAACAACTTTTAAGTAAATTGGGCTTCACATCAATTTACACTTCATCAACCTTTTTTCTCAATTGGGCTTGGTAATTTTTTGGTGAGTAAATTGGGCATTCTTAATAACTTAGTCTTAACATAATTTATAAATTCCGTTAATTGGGCTTCACCAATTTGTTTTTTAATTAAGACCAATTTTTCAAAACATTAGTTAATTGGGCTTTCTTCATGAATTAGTCTTCACATTAATTTAAAATTGTGGTCAATTGGGCTTTACCAACTTCTTTTTTATTAAATTGACTTGACCAATTTTGTAGTTAATTAATAAATTGGACTTTCTTGATGAGTTTGAACTAATTTCTTTTTAAGAATTAGGCTTTAGCAATGGTAACAATTTCGTTGCTTACCAATCTAATATATATAAAGTAAAATACCGTTCAATCATATTTTAAGAATGTTTGCTATGTGGCAATAATGTGGATAAGTTATTTTTATCCTTTTGTGCCATCCCAACATCTTCCATACATAGTTTACTATAAAAATAAATTATTTTGCTATTAATATAAAATATTATATTATATAATTTTTTTTGTAACTCTATATCTAATGATGGTAAGTACTCCATATCTATAAATTTGACCTTCTATATTAATTTAAAATATATAAAATAAAATATTGTACAATCTTATTTTAAAAATATTTGTTATGTGGTAATGATGTGGATAAGTCATTTTCACCCCTTTTTGCCATCTCAACATCTTCTATATATAGTTTACTATAAAAATGAGTTATTTTATTATTAATATAAACTATATTAAATGATTTTTTTGTAAGTCCATATTTAATGATAGTAAGTACTTCGTATCTATAAATTTAACCTTTCATATTAATTTTTGTATTATTGCTCTCCATAAATATTAGATTATACATGGGATTAATATATATATACATATATATTAGTTTATGTATGTACTATCAGTTTGATGCATGAATCATTAATTTTTTAGTGCTCTCTCTCTCTCTCTATATATATATATATATATAATATGTTTTGTTTCATATTTTGATATTTTAATCACTAAATCTTGTAACTTTATTTGTAAAAATTATTTTCAATTGATTTTTTCAAAAGCAATTTTACTACTTTTCATATGTTTAATATTTACAATTTTATGGATCCAATTATAATTTACATATTAACTAGCTATGTTTATATTGTTGGTTCAAATTATATTATAAACCACATTATTAAGGTAACATATTTATTTCAAATAAGTAAAATGAAGGCTAATTTATTTTAAAATAATAATTTTCAGATTGCATATATTAAGAAATTTTAAAGTCTTACCAAGTATAGTACAATAGTTATTGCATTTAATCATTAAGAATAATTGTTATGTATGTTTTGTTAAGCTTTTTGATTGACAAGCTCTCTCTCTCTCTCTATATATATATGTATGTATGTATGTATATATTAAATGTTAAGTTATTATATAAATGGCTAATTGAGTATGTAAATTTAGCTATTGACATATTTATGCTAAATATTTAATTTTTATTTCATAAATTTAGGCATTGAGTATGGATAGTAGTTCTGACCTTTTTTTTTTTTTTTTGTATTTTGAAATGGTATGATTTTCTATAACACTTTCCATGTTAGTCCAAAAAATTTTACCTTAATTTAATATTCCCTAAAATAATTTTATTCCACAATTCGACATTTTAATTATATATTAAGTTCCCTAGCTTTTGCACATAATCCATATTAATAATATATATTAAAAATAATTGAACATGTGATACACTAATATTTAAAGGTACGGAAATATTTCTTTTTTTTTTCTTCACCTCTATAGGATTATTTGCTTGGTGAGTTAAATTCTATTTGTTTTATTATGCATGTATCTTGTAATTTTTATATGATTTACTAATATTAATAGATTTTTATATTTATTTAATTTATAAAAGGAATTCGAAGTCTCAATTTTTTGGTAAATTAAAATTTTATATTTATTTTTTTGCTTTTGCTTTTTCTTTTTTTACTTTCTTTATATTATGATTTTCCTTTAGCCCATGATTTACTTATTTTTTTTAATTATTTTGTTAGTTTGATGTTTCAAGAATATTTACAATAAGATTTTTGTTAGTTTTTTTATAAATTACTATTTTTGTTCAATATTTGTAATATTTATAATTATTACCTAGTGCAACACATGGGATCAAAACTAGTTTTATGTAACATTGATTTATATTGCCGCCAAAAGTTTCTTGATTCAAAAGTTGGCTGAATGTAACTTGTAACCAATTATTTTTTGTTGCTGGATCTGGATGGCAATGCAATTTCATTTCTTCCAACTTTGTATTCCCTCCAAAATTTGGCCCATAAAAAATGTTAACAATCATTTTTATTATTAGTTTGTCACAATAATATGACTTGATTTCTTCCAAAAATTTGATTCCCTCTAATAATGAATTCTCTTCATTTTTTTGATTCCTCTAAATTTTAGCTTCTCCCCTCCATTTTTTTTGTATAAATGATTTATAGCCAACTTAATTTCTTTTAACTTAGATTATATGATGAATTAACATGCATATTTTTTTAAATTGTTAAATGACTTTCGATTATAGTTAAAGTAGTATTAAAATTTGGATTTATAAATTTTGGTGCTTAAGAATTTAATTTTTTATTATAATATATTATAATATTCTTTTAGAAAAATTCTAAAAACTCCTTAAAATAAACATTACATACCTGAATAACAAAAGAGAAGAAAGAAATCTAGTTAACCATTGTACTTAATGAAAAGAAAACGGTCTTTGAAGTTAGGCCTGTAAATGTTATATTTCGTTTTCTAATTGTTGTATTGACAAGTTAAAGATCTCTATAAGTTATATATGTTTATATATTAATTGTGTGCATGTCTTGCTACGTAAATTGCTAAAATGAAGATAACTTTTGTGGTCTAATATATTGTAAAGAAAATATTAATTTAGAGTATATTATTATATAATGATTATTAATTTTCCTGGACTTAAACAAATTGTTTTTAAGAATTAGTTGGTCTACATATTATATTTTCTTAAAAAAAAAAAGTTTCCCTCCAAAAATGAATTCCCCCATTACTTTTGATTCCCTCCAAATTTTAGCTCCTCCCTCCATTTTGTGTATAAATATTATATATAAAAATTATTTGTTTTATCTCATATTATAAGATGAATTATGACGTATTATTTTGGGAATAAAATTTAATTCTATTATTTGTTATTATTTATTAGGACATTGTTTTTGAACAAAAGATTTAAAAATTTTTTCTATAAATTTTAAATTTTTTTTAAAAATTTTAGTCTTTACATGTAATTAATTTCATTATAAAAATTAAAATATTCTGTAATATA
The DNA here is from genome assembly GCA_014898725.1 of Jacaranda copaia. NCBI lineage: Eukaryota > Viridiplantae > Streptophyta > Magnoliopsida > Lamiales > Bignoniaceae > Jacaranda > Jacaranda copaia. Next base: position 46,846 of record JACGDI010005692.1, read on the forward strand.
TTGATGTGGACAATTTGAACGTGCATTTATTGGAAATTTTCTACTCTTAATTAACATATATTGTTGTGAAATTGATCAACTTGTAAAACATTAATATAGTCAGAAATTTTGAAATACTCATGATATTGTAATAGAAACTCAGTAATATAGTTATAAGTTTAATAAAATTATTTTTTATCATGATATATTTAATTAAATTATGACATACTTTTCGTTTCATCTCTATCTAAGTATTGTAATATAATAAATTGAAATGGATTTACATCAAATTTTTATATTCAAATTTATCTGCATATAATATAATTGATCATGATCTATAATTTACCTATATTAAATAAATATATTGCAACTAATTACAATTTGTACAATTAAACAAAAATACACTGAAATTTATAGAAAGTTAAAAAAAATTATAACATAAATTATAAAAAATAATTTTATAATTTTGTTATTATTATTATTATAAAAAAGTCATTTTCAAAGAAGCTAATTACACCTTTTATAGTTAAAGAAAAAATACAAGGCTTCAAAAGAGGTCCTCTCTCCATATTCATCTCCCCTTTCTTCCTGCACGAGGGTTTCTCCCCTCTTAAATTTGATTGAAGAATTTGACAGAGAAGACAATATAAAACCTACAAAAATCTGAAAAATCCATAAAAATTTGTTGCTTATTCCTGCTAGTATCAATTGAGTTTTCCTTTTTTTTTTTTTTCATTCTTCTTTAAATTAAAAATAAATTATTATATATAAAATATTTTTTTTAAATTTAATATTAAAAAAATATCTTGCAAAAACCCTAAATTTCAATAACCCTTTTTCATTCTAAGTATTTTTCTTTCTTTCTTTTCTTTATTTTTGTTTAATTTAATCCATCGACAGTGGAGCTACTCGCTACCGGCGGATGCAAGCCGTCTGCGTAAGGCCTCGTGCAAGGCGTTTCGCCGCCGTTGGCCTCGTGCAGAGGCCAACAGCACAACCCAACTGGCCATTGGCATTCGCGTAGAGGCCAGATCTGGCCTCGTGCAGAGGCTAGCAACCAACCTTTGCTGGCCTCGCGTGGTGGCCAGATTTAGCCGTTGCGCGGGGCCAGATCTGAAATTTTAAAAATGTACAGAAACAAGTAAGTGTTTGCACTGTAAACGCAAAAATGTTTTGGGACTTGAAGCTAAACATAGCGTCTAATTTTTGTCACTCTTTTTTCTACATATTCGGGAGCTCTTGATGCATTTTTGTTTGACTTAGAATTGTGAAATAGGCTAATTTCTCTACAAAGGATTTGATGAGATATGTCAGGTTGGCCTTAGAAGTGAGATAGAACATGTTTTATTTGTGTAATGCCTTTTGGTCTATTTGGGTGAAAATTTTATCAGTTTTCTTTTGATTGGTGGTTAAGAGTACCTGAGATTGGTTTGATGATTTTCCATTTGTAACAACATAATTAAATTTTGCTATTGTTGCCACTACTTTTACTTGCACTTTCCTTGTTCTTCCTTTCAATGTAAGAGTGAATTTTTTGTTTTTGGGTTGATGACTTGCAAATAAATTAGACAGTCAACTATCAAAATCATAATATTCCAGGTGCTTAATTGGATGAAGAATTTTTATCTTTTATTCAAGATTGTTAACACTTAAAAAACATGTAGAATTGAGTTCAAACTTGTGGTCTTCCTAAAGGTTTAATTTTAAAGAGCTTGTTACATTTGCATTTTCGCAGTTTTCAGACTATTGTTCTTTATTAATTGATTGATGATGTAATTAAGCATGATTATGAAATAACACCTATATTGAAGTAGGAACTATGCGGAAATGGAAAACAAAGTCAAACTTTACGTAATTCAGTCAACAGATCCATTGCTACATTAAAGAATCAAATTTAGTCTAGAGTTAACAGATGGGGAGTCCTAACACATCATAGAAATCTATATAAATTTTATAAGAAAGCAAACATGCTACTAAATTTTTCCTTAACTTCAGATTTTTTGTTTATTTTTTCCTTAATTGTAGTTTGAAATTCTTGATGTTTGAGAAACCTTCTAACAGAGTTTTAAACAATTGGCATAAGGTAGAAAATTTATATGTGGTATGAATATCTGCTCTTCTTTATATCTCTTGTAAATGCCTAATTTCTGTTGATGGTTTGTTTTGTTGGATATTTGTTACTGTTGTGCAAACCCTGGACACTCTCTAGTGTATTTCTTGGATATTAGTGTTTATCAATAAGATTATTCATGACTGAGTGTGATTTGATTCATCATGATGCTTGCCCAAATTAAGGCATTCACCGAACCAATTTGGATTTATGATGCATTCTGCTATATGTTTTGCTTTCGTAAATATTGGACATAGTTTATAATGGAACCAATCCCTCTGTATTTCTTGGGCAACGGTACTTTATTTTTGGAGAAAATCATCGATTTGCAGCAAAACATGCTGAGGGAGATCTCTGTGTCATCCATTCTAAAGCTCGTTACTTTCCAATTGCAGGAGGAATTTGCCTAATTTATCCACAATTTGCTCAATAAGTATCTAGAAAAAAGATTTTACATTGTTTTATTAGCCGATGCTAAGTGTGTACTCTATGCACTGCCCTCAAGCTTAAGTTGAAGATCACTATAAAACTGCCCTATCTGATCTTGCCTCCCTCTAAAAAATCCTTTAACAGCTATTGCATGTGTATTGGTATATGTGTGTATTTATATGTGTGTTTGTGTTTGTGTCGGTGTCAGCCATTAAGTAAGCTTCAGCTGAAGATCACTATAAAACTGACCTATTTTTTGATATGGTCTTACTGCCACATTCTTTAATAGCCATTAGACATCCTATATATACATGCATTCATTTACATAAATAATACATGATATATATCAATACATATGTATACGGGCTATGATATCTCGTTTCCGATTCAGCCAACTATTGTTAGGATGCATAATTTCTTTTTGGATAAGCTGCAATATAGACTGTTTTACACAACTTTAGTAGAGATTCTTTTCTATTGCACCAATTAGATAATTTTGATTTGTTTTTTTATGTTTACTGACTGTGATTCAATAAACAGTAAACAAGATAGTCACCTTGTGGTTCCTTAAATGCAGTTTCCTTTTCAGTTGAATGCTTCCAGACTTTGTTCAAATTTTGCCAACGAAATGTTCTGCTGATATTAGGCACATAAGTTGGCACTGTCCATGTGAAGGATGGCAAAACCTCATTTTCCTTTTCTGAATATGAAATTAGAGAACTCTCCTTGCCATTCCAACATACCCTGATTAAGTTCTATCCATGACAAACTTTTTGTGCAATTTCTGAAAAATTTGTATAGTTTTTAAAAGTTGAGTGCTGTCTGTTTGTTATCTTCCCACATTTCTTGTGAGATAGTTCAGAGCTGGCACATTTTTATTACAAAATAACTATGTAATCTTTTGGGCTTCTTCAAAATTTAGTTTATATTTTATCATGTCATTTTTCCTAAATACATGCTAGTTGAAAGGTGTATCGATATTGTTGGAGTGAGTATTATTATCTAGAAAGTCATATTTCTTTCTCTTATTTCTTTTGGCCCCTTCAACCTGTCCAATTTGTTGATGGTCAAGGAATCTTAAATTAATGAATTTGGGCAATACAAAATGCCATCTTAGCATAAATGAGCTAAATAGTTTGTGTATCCTAATTGGTGATGTTTGAATAGTATATTTATATATATATGTATCAAATACATGTATCAAATATATGATAACACGAATTATGCTGATTGCAACATGAAAAGAAAATTGTATTGTGCATTTGGTAATAAGTAAGAATCATATTTTGAGAATTCAGATTTGCATTTAAGTTCTTGGCTACAAAAATGCATAAGAATTTTGAGAGTTGCTCTTGGACAGGATGCTTATGTTCTATTGATTGTCATAAGGCCGAAAATTTGGTTTTTGTTTTTGCATATGAATTATTTATTTGAAATATGGGTAGTTTATGCTCTATTGGTGAGAGATGCACCTTGAATATGAATATAGACTGTTTTGTACCTAAAATTTTGCTTATTGTCTTTGCTTAAAAGTTGTGATTCAGTTGTTGTGGGACTTTGTTTTCTAAAGGATCTTAACTATTGGAAGGATTTTGGGACATCTCTATATCAATGTCATGCCTATTTCCTTTTTCGTAATATCTTAATGTTGATTTTAATGGTGGAATTACTTATATAGATTTTGCAAGAAGACCCCTCCAGTGATCCACAAAAGAAAATTTCAGACTTGAAGTATTTGTAGATAAGCTGGGACTTATGACATGTTTATAAAGAATCTTACAAGTAGATTTTGTATTTGATGTTTTTGAATTAGAGTGTTAATGTTGTACAGGATGATGTTCTCATACCATATTGTCAACATTGGATGATGCTTTTGAAATGAATGCTATATAGAATGGTGTTCTCACTAAATGGTGTGAAGTTTGGATAATGAACTTGGGATACAGGAGGTCTAGTATGGTATTTTCATTGCACACTATAGTTCTAGTGCTTAATATATAGTTTACATGTTGTAACAAATACATGCTATACTGTTGTTACTAAAACAATTTTAAGTAACAATGATTTTGGTCATTTTAATTATTTGTAACAAGACATTAATTTGGAAAAAAATTATAGATAATAACACATTTTGTTACCTATATTTATTTGTAACACAAGCATGCATATTTTTCAGGTATTGGTAATGTCTTTTTATCAATGTAACTATTTGTAACAAAATTTTGATTTTTTGAGTTTATAGATAACAAGATATTTTGTTACGGGTATATCCTAACAAAGGAGCTTTTATTATTTTGGTAACAAAATTATTTGTCATATTATCTATTAGTAAAGTAACAACTATTTTCTAATTATTTTATTATTAAGTTATTGTAACAAGCTTTTTTATTACACATTTTGTTGGTAACGAAAATTAATCAAGTATATAATTGTAATTAAATTAACTTATGGCAATGAAAACTTATTACACAACAAATTGACTATTTTTGGTAACAAATAAGTTTGTGACTAGTATTTAATCTATTGTGACTGAAACACGTTTGTTCTCATTACATGATGTTTTGTAACGGTATATTTCATCACCATTTCCATTTTAAGGTAACAAAATGATTTTTGTTACTAATAGTATTGGTAACGAAGGCCAAAATTTTGTTAACATTTATTATTGGCAATGGACTCTAGTTCATGAAAGATTGGTAACAAAACTTTCATTATCAAAACCTATAGTAATGAATTTCACATATATGGTTACAAAATCTTTTGTTACCATTTGTGAAAATTGTTGAAGTGGCTCCAGCACAACTTGGGAGTGTAGGGAATTTATGATATGCACAATAGGATTTAGCCTAATAAGATTGAGCCAAGTAAGCCCAATTCGACTAGTCCTAGGCTCAAGAATGTAATAGCCTAGCAGGTTTAAAATTCAACCTAAATATGGCTGAGCCAATAGTCAAAAAGTGTATCTCGACCAAGGAGAACCTTTAATGAGACCGAAATGAGGTAGAAAGACCCACAACCAAGTAAGCATCCCAATTGCGTGAGGTCGACCCTTGAAGGCAAGAAACCTTCACTTGCCACCGATCATTGTCGTATTAAATGCAACTCAACTGCAATTTTGCTGTATTTAAGACGCTGACAAGTGGTATACCTCCACATTTAATGAGTGTGTCCCCATCATGCCACTAGCATCCCTATGCATAAAATGCAGTGATTTCATCCATATCCCAAAAAGAAGGGAGATATGCTACCTGGAGAAGTTTTTCTAACATTAGAGGACCTAAAGGCCTCTATATGGAAGCAAGCTCCACTATCGCACAAGCAAGGTCTTTTAAGACATTTTGACCTCCATTGGGGACTATAAATATCCCAATGCAACCACTTCACCAAGGTATGTTTACTGTAACTTGGGCATTCACTCTGCTATTCTCATTTCTAGTCAGTTATACTAACTTAAGCGTTGAAGTACTTTAGCCAAGGGCCTCCTTGGCTAGCTTGACGTGTGCTCATTGGTTGCAGGATTTAACCCCCTCCAAACTTTTATATTTCCCTCTGGGCATATTTCTAGTCGATCATATTGGGCTCAAACCCAACCTAGCTGTATCTAAATTTAAACATCATCAAATATCCTAAAATTTTTATTAAGATATATTATTTCCATAAATAGACGTATATAGCTCATCCTGTATAAATGTGAAAAGCATCAAAGTAAATGATGTGGGGGTGGGATGGATAGATCGTGTAAACAAAATTACAATATAAAATCTTATTGTTACTATTTGCTTCAAGCTTAAGAATACTTAACTTTTGAAAAAGATGAAATAATATATCAGATTAGCAAAAGAAAATTTTTAATCTCTTACATCATATTCAAATTTTGATGTGATCGCCACATGACTAGTAAATGCAACTCCATGATTTCTTCAATAAGTCTGTCAAAGGAAATAATACACCTAATCGATAACAATTTATATGTATATATTCTGTTTGATATAGGAAGTTAAATAGGAAAAATACCTTGAATTTGGGAGGACCCCTGAGTTTTGCTAGCTAATTGAGTTCAACCCCATTGACCTAAACTCGATCTAGATTATTCTTCATCTTCTATTTAGATTTATGTGTATGTAGGCATGGCAATGGATTTGAATAAGCTGGGTCTCCATCTCAAATCAATCCTGCCAAGCTGCCCCATTGCCATCCCTACGTGTATGAATAAGATGTCACCATGTCATCTAATTAATGTTAGCCAATTGCTAACAACAATAAATACCCCCTTGCACAACATTTTTAGGCATCTAACTAACATATTTACTCTCAAATTCTCTTTATATTCTTACCTAACTTTACTTTACTGCTTTCCATATTCTCTTATGACCTTGTCATCTGCCTTGAGCATTGGAAGGTATTCACTGAGAGATCCCTATCAACCTTAAGGACCTTGTTGTGATTTTAGGTCATTCTAGACACTACTGATCTAAAGACCTAAGTTAGATCTAATAGACCTAATCTAACAAAGGATTATTTCCAACTTAAATCATTGGTGTTGTCTATGGGAAATTTTCCTTCCAAAGCTTTAGATTTGAGATCACACTAAACCACAAACAATATACTGTAAAGAACGCAGCTTATCTCTATCAACCCAACCATGTCACAGGTTGTCCCAACCTCGACAAATCCCTTCACACTTGCATTTCTACCATTCACATCTTTGACTATAATCCTAAATTCTAGTAAAGAAATCCTTCAAGTAACACAAGTAAAACTTCACAGATGATGTAAGAATAGGGCCAAAAATTATTTGTAAACTATCAGGCTTGAGTCCTCTATTTCTCATTTATTATGCCACATGTTGCCATAGAGAATAGCTTGGTATAGCCTAGACAGTTGTTTTTGACCAATCCTACTGCACAAGAGCCTCACCCCTGTAAGATGAACATGAACATATAACTAAGTCGGGGAAGATAGCAAGTCGAGCTTTAGAAGATTAATCTGTCAATGCATTTGAGGAGGAAAGGAGTAGCTAGAAGGTTTGCAATAAGAAACAATACATGCCAAGAGTAAACAGAGATATACGACCTCTATAAGTAAATCAAGTAGTTGTGCAAAACGTTAGAGGAGATGAAAGGTCAAGAGGTAGGGGGTCAACTATACAGAGAAGGGGTTTACCATTTAGCATGGATATATTGAGGGAAACATTGCCATAAGGGTTCAAGAGTTAGGACTTGCCAAAACATAAGGGTATCAAAGTCCTCGAAATATTTTACTACTTTCAGAACATATTGTAACTCCATGGGCAAATGTATGCCATCAATAGTTGGATCTTTATCACCACTTATATGGCAGGGCACAAGAATGGTTTACATCTTTATTAGCTAGCTATATCCATTCATATGAGTAGTTGTGTAAAAAAGTTTTTCTTTCATTTTGCCAGTAAGAAAAAAGGCGAGAGAACAGTTACACTCCTTTTCACTATCAGACAAGTGGAGAATGAGCCCTTAAGGTCCTTCATTAATAGACTCAATAAACAAGATATTTGGAGGTCTCATAGGAGGAGAACCATTAAATGCTAGATGCTGATATGCGAGGGAATGTAGGACCTCCTAACCATCTAAAGAAATAAGTTGTATACATTAGGATATGCACAAGAGAAGTCCACATTTGGCGACCAACGCCTTGAAGGGGTACATTATTCCCATGATGATTTCATGGTAATCATAATGGATATGGCTAAGCTTAGCATCACCATAATTAAGCAAATCCACACTTTGCTTACTAGTTTCAGGGGTTCAGAGGTCACACTTAAATTTTTAGATATATTTTAAAGGATGGAGCTCAGCATCACCATAATTAAGCTAATCCACATGTTGCTTACTAGTTTTAGGGGATTAGAGGTAACATTTGTAGAAACCATTAGCCTCCTAACATCGTTAGGTATAGAGCCACAAAGGAACAAGTTGATAGTATATGTGTAATAGTAGAATGCACTCTTTATGCTTCATTTGAAGATAAGCATAGGTTGGTGAAGTCAAAGAGGATTCAAAAGATGTCCAAGTCCTATTGTAGTGTGAGTGAAATTAAAAACAAGAAAAGGAATACTAGAGGGCACGACCCCTCGGGAGTAGTAGATGCAAAGTATAAGCAAAGGATCAGGGAATAATATGCTAGATTAGATAGAACCATTATACTTAAAAGTAATTGAATTATCTCCAAGAGATCTTGAAAGGACCATTTGGATTGGCTCAAAAATATTATCTCAACTTGAGTTAAATATGATTGATTTCTTGCAAAATATGCTGATGTGTTTGCATGGAAGGCCTCTGATTTCAAAGGAATGGATACTTTGGTGATTGCGTGTTGAGTTAATGTCGATTTTTATACTTGATCAATTTATCAAAAGAGGAAAAATTTTGAGACAGATTGGAACACAATAACAGAGTAGGAAGAGAACAAGCTATTAGAGGCTATGTCATTGAGATCTACTATACAAACTAGCTATCAATTGTTATCAATATCCTAAAAGCAACAAGAAAATAGAAGATGTGTACTAACTTCACCAACCTAAGTAAGGCTAGTTTGAAAGGCCTCTATTTGCTATTAAGAACTAATTATTTGGTAGACTTCATAACAAGGTGTGTGATCTTGAGCATGATGAACAATACTAAGGCTATCATAAGATTTTCATAGCTAAGGAAGATATGTTGAAAACCTCATTCATAATAGAGGTAGGAACATACAATTAAAAAGTCAAGCTTTTTGAGATCGAAGAATGTTGGGAAAACTTACATGCGATTAGTGAAGAAGATGTTCAAAGACCTCATTAGGATGATAATGGTGGTTTTTATTGATGCCATGCTCATCAAGAGTTTTAGAGATCAAGAACATGTGGAATATTTATGGGCACCTTTGATATCTTGAGGTTGTATAGAATGAAGTTGAACCTATTAAAATGCACATTTGGAGTAAAAAGTGGGAAGTTCCTTAGATGTTTGGTCATAAAGCGAGCAATAGAGACTAACACGACAAATATAGATGCCATACTCAGAATGACCTCTTCAGAGATGATTAAAAAAATGCAACATCTTGCTGGATAATGCTATTAAACAAGTTCATATCCAGGTTAGCTGACAAAGGTCTATCATTCTTCAAGGCCTTAAGAAACATTAAAAATTCAAATAGACCACTAAATGTAAAGATGCTTTCTTAGTGTTGAAAGGCTACTTACCCTCATCCCCTTTCCTATCAAAACCATTATAAGGAGAATCTTTGTACTTCTATTTGGCAATCTTTGATGATAGAGTTAGCTCTGTCTTAATCTAGATTGAGAACTCATATCACAAGGTAGTATAAGCAAACTATTGTAAGGAGTGGAGAAAAAATACACATTTCTCGAAAAAAATGCTTAGGCATTAATTGTTATAGCTTGCAAGCTATGCATATACTTTCAATCACATAAGGTCATTGTTTTGACTAACCAACTACTTTGACAAATATAAGTCAAGCTTGAGGTATCTGGCAAAATGATCAAGTGTACAATTAAGCTTGGAGAGTTTGATATGAAGCATCAACCATGGATTGTAATACATGCTAGTAGATTTTGTTGTTGAGATGACCTAGGAAGAAAACTTGAATGTGAGCCCAAAAGTATAGATATTACATGTAGATGGATCTTAGAACAAGGAGGTCATTGAGATCATGCTTCTTGAGGAAGATAGACCTAGGTGGAAAGACAAATAGTCTAATTCCTTGAAAAATGAGAACTTCCTCAAGATCCTATTAAATCTCTATAGATTAAGAAGAATTTAGCTTAATTTGCTATGCTAAATGAGGAATTGTATGAGACATCTTTCGTCTAACCTTTGCTAAGGTGCTTAGCATTACAACATGCTTACTATGTCTTGCGAGAAATTCATGAAGAGAGTTGTGGTAATCATTCATGAGGGATATCCCTAGCTTAGAAGGTTGTTAGATAAGGCTGCCTTTAGCCGACACTGATGCAAAATACCATATAGTTTAGAAAATACAAAGAATGTTAGATACATGAAAACTATTGCATAGTCTTACAACAACTATGATCTCAACCCAATAACCTTTTCATTCGACCAATAGAAGATTGACATTGTAACACCACATCTTTTCTTGTAAGTAATTCTCTTTAAAAAATTAATCAACTTATTAAGCTATTTGGTAGCTATAGAAAAACAAAGTTTAAAATTCTATATATAGTTGATAGATTATCTTATGAAATTATCCCTATTGATATAATTAATAGTATTTTAGATTAAACAAAAGATTGACTTTAAAATTCCCTAAATACCTATGTACTTTAAATTTAGCTATGCATCCTAAGTCATAAAGCATAAAAGTATATATATCTTAAGTTACTAATGCATCATTGTGTGTATTAGGTATATAATGTAATAAAATGAAAAATAGAAGGCTTTTTTTTTTTTCACTTTACTTGTTTGCCCAGGGTTAGTTTAAATAAGATAAAAGATTAAGGACTAAATTAAATAAAAAGTTCAAGGTCAATTTGAAATAAGATAGAAATATTAAGGGTCTCTAGGCAAATAAACAAAGTTGTCCTTTTTTATAAATGGAAGCCAACCCCCATAGTTATTCCCACATAAAAATACTCTTCTCTCTATAGGCAGCCCAAACTCGGCTTCTGCCCTCCAAATCTTCATCCATTAGCTATCAAAACTACAACTAGATCCTCTCTAACTCATGAAGAACCAAAATTCTCAAGAAATCTCCCCAAAATTTCTAGAGTTCTAGTTCCAAACTCTAGAAATTCTATTAAAATCAAGATAAAACATGCCAGTTAGTAGAACCACTACCCAAACATTAATTTTAAAAAAATTGAAAACTATCCCTCCAGCCACTTGATTATCTATGCAAACTTACCATTAGAAAGTTCTTGATGTTTAGATTATTGTAATAGTATAGAATTCCAGATATTTTGCTCAGATGAACCTAAAACTTTGCCGAAATCAACACTACCTTGTGTAGGTAGAAACTGATAGAACTTGGGGTAGTTTTGTATCATCTATATCTGAAGAATTTGCCTTTCCAATGATTAAGTAGAACTATGAATGGAAAGCTCTTTGAGTGTAGATAATCGCTAAAATTGAAGTTGTGTCCTAGTCAAAAAAAGGGCAAAAATTGCGATCTACAGGAGCTCATTTTAAACGGGAATTAGTGAAGATCGTCCCATTTGATCGTCAAATTGAGGCTACAATTAGAAAATTAATTAATTTTCAAGATTGTTTGAGGTAAATACCAGTGTAAACTACCTTAGATTTGGCTAAAATTTAGTTTTAACAAAACTGCGCAGTTGACTATGTGGAACGATTGATTCTAGAAATGGCACATTATGTTAAATAATTGTGAGTGTGTTATGATGATGATAACTTTACCTTTTTTTTTTCATAAATATGATTGAGTATTATTTTTGGATAACGAGATTATGTTGGATGAATAGGTTTGAATTTAATTAGCATTGGTGGAATTATAGAACATGATTTAGATACAATGATTTTATTGTAAATGTAATTCTTGGAACAATGAGATAAGAAAAGTGTTAAGATATATTTGATTCATTTAGGAGTTAAGAAGTAGGAAAGATTACTCTTATATATATATATATATAAATGCTCAAGGTATCAATAAAGTTAATCGCTTAAATTATTGAATAAGTAACTAAATAATTAAAATGGTACATAGCACTCTAATTAAATTAATTTTTATTATTATTTTCATTCCTTCATAATATTATTACCAAAAGGACGATCAATAATAATTGAATCTTAAATGTTGGTAATTAAGCTTACAATTTGTCGGAGAATCTCGATCACAAGAATTCGATGAGATTTTCTCTTCTTTCTCAATTTTATTTTGTTACATGTTAATATCCTTTTTGAAATTATGATGAAATTCCTAGTGGTCAAAATCCCACTTGTTTACAATGTGATTCTAGAGAGACCTATCTTAAACTTGTTTCAAGCAGTGCTTTCAACATATCATAAGAAGTTAAAGTTCCCCACACTAAATGGAACTAGTGAAGTTGTTAGCAACTTACAAGTGGCTAGAGTGCGCTATGCTAACTCCTTGAGGAGCGTCAAGAATCTTGTCCCTAAGATTAACTAAATAGAAGAGCTACAAAAAAATAAGAAGAAGGATAAGAGCAAAGGTGTGCTCCAAGACATCGATGTTATTGTATGTTTGCCCCAGGAGGCTTTCCCAAGAATATGTGAATATGCCACCAATGCTGTCCTTTTTGCTTTCTCAACACTTTCAATTGATTTCTCTTGAATAAGCTAGGATTTATTTTTGTTTTGTTTTGAGGTAGTGATTTCATTTGATTTGAGTTATGCATTTTTTATTAGAATAAAGCCAATCAATGTGAGGATGGCACCTTCAAATAGCTATTAATTATAGGGATAAAGTTTACATTTTTTTAAAGTTATTATCTCTTGCTGTCAATTAAAATATTAGAGGTATTTGCACGCACCGCTTGCCAAAGCAAATCTGAATTGCTTAAGGCACTTGCACACCACTATCCAAAGTAAACTTGAATTACTTGCGGCATTTGTGTACTACTCTTTGGCATCTGTGTAATGCTCTTTGGAGTAAACCGAAACTATTTGAGGCATTTGTACACTACTCTTCAGAACACACATACTTATTTAGCGTAAACTTACAATATGGTCCCTTCAAAGATATGTGGTGGCCATGTGTAAGCCCATTGTAAATCATCCTTGGCAAGACCCTCGAAGGTAAGTGGCTGTATGTCTCTTACAAATAAATTGAGTATAGGCTGAATATACAGTCCCTTGAAGAGTATGTGGTAGCTCTATGTAAGCTAATATAAATCCTCCTTTGCATTGCCTTTGAAAGTAACTAGCATCACTTTGACATCGTTGATGAACTATACTAACACTTGAATTGAATTGGCATACATCTTCTATCTAGCTACTCTAGAAGTATGTGGTTGCTCTACATAAGCTCACTGAACACCCTCTCCAGAGGGAAGTAGCTATATTATAATAAGGTTAAATAAATTATAGGGCCTCCTAGGAGGCACGTGGCTGCACCCTCAAATTTAGCCATCAAACCCCTTCATGGACATGTGGTCAATACGATATCTCTTATTGCAACAATTCAATATCTAGTGATAAGATGTCATGTGCGAAGCTCACATTCTAACTTCATCACATGTTTAGCATCAGCAACAAAGACCTCACAAATGAGGCTTGCAATTAAATATCACTGCAATTTTTGACAATGACGGAGAGGCCCTTGAATGGAAGTTCTTGCAAAAACACCATCATCATACTTAATTTTTATAAGCCCTCACCAACGGGGCACTTAACTACATTTAAAACTAATGACTAAGTGCATTAGTGAGGTGCCCCCTTGATTTTGATGAGATTGATTAAGCATCAAAATGGGACCTTACAAAAGGGGTGCCCAACTAAATTTAAATCATTTGATTGATTATTGCAAACAAATCTCCCTATTGAGACTCTCACGTGCTCTTGTGCGCCTTTCTACATGACTCGATAATACCACTTGAGAGACTTGATGCAAAATTCAATAATGGAGGCTCCATGCCTCATTTACATTTCCTTGCCTAGTATTAAGCTCACATTGATAACCTGATGATACTTGAAAGTAATTCATTTTGCTAAATGTATGAACAAAGAAGAATGAATAAAAGAACTTCCCTAAGCAAAAAGCGAGTAAACATCCACAATGTCAAAAAATATATATAAAAAAAAATCTAGCCAACATTTGGTCTCTAAAAGGAACAACTAAATCCAAAAAATGAGGACAAAAGCTAATTAAGCTAATGAAAAATGTTGGAAGCCCTAAAATGCAAGAAAGAATAAAGAAACACATATCTGCCACTTTTCCTCTAAAAATCTATCTATTCCTATAGAGTTGCATCAATAGGATTCTTCGCCATGGCATTTATGCTAGTCTCAGATACCACTAAAAGCTCTAATACTTTGGTAGGTATGGGATCTTCATATCCTACGATAGGGATGTCGCCTAGATTGTGGTAGCAAATCGGGAGCATTTAGGTTGTACATATCACCATGATTGCTAAGTAGGACTCACACCTTTTGACTTTTTCTATTACAACACCAAGCATTTGGCGAGAGGCTTCATTTTTCTCTTCTCAATGGGTTGTGGGCATGTGGCTCTTCTAGCTACCTTTGTATAGGAGGCTTCTTCCTTATCTCCGTATATTCTTTTATACTAAAATTCATCCATCTTGGGGACTAAAGAGTTTTGAGCTCATCATGAGCGTGAAATAGATTTGTGTAGTCATTCATGAACTACACAACAACCCTAGTTGTTTCCTATGTAGATGTTTCTTCAATCAAAATCTAGAGGACTACCAGTGTAAGCTAGATGATTGCCCCAAAGGAAGGTGAAATTGTTTCCTGATGGGGACATTCTTGACATAAATGTTGGTTCTTTTGTGATGTCTCCTCCTACGAGTCCATCTACTACAATGCATTATCCTATAAGTCTATTTGCTGCATATAGGGAAGAAACTCCTTCACTTTTGTTCCCTTGAGTTTGATCTAGAACTAGTCTATATTCCTAGAATTAAGTTTAGCAATGTTAATGAATGGATTCTCAAGAGAGATATTAATTCTTTGTATTTTTCCTTCAATGTGATGAACTAAAATAAAGAAAAGTTAGTAAAAGTGTAAAAGAATAATTTATTACTCCTTCAACTCAAGTAAACATGTAATTCCTGATACCTTTAAGAAATTATCATCCCTAGCGGGACATCCTTAGACTCGTTATCAAAAGAACTCTTATTTTCAGAATTAGAATGAGATGATGACGACGAATTCTTAGTCTCCTTGTAGCCACGCCTTACGATAATTTTACAAACTTTTCAAAATTACGGTAATTTTGTAATTTTTTTTTTCTAACATTATTTTTATAAATTAGCCGATCTAGAAGCATAGCTGTTTAGGACCGAAGGTGCGGAACCTTGACCTTCATTCTGGTTTTGAAATGGCTATTCTAGCTGATTTTGTGGGGTTTCGGCGAACCATGCTGCGAACTATGCTTACGAGAGGATACCCAGAAGATGAAGCGACTCAGACTAGTAGACAGATATTTCTTTCCAGCTATCTTTTTTAAAGCTGAAGTATGTCTTTGATCAGCAAGTGTGCTTTGGGCTAAATCAGGGTACTTGTTCAACAAATCTAATGCAATATCTGCCAGAAGAACACACACACACATATATATTTGACATAATGGTATCAGAGTCATTTATAAAATGAGGTCATAAATTTGAACTTAACAAACTGATCCTACTGTACATGTGTGTATGAAAAGGTTGGTACTCGACGAAATTAAAATAGTTAGATATATATATTTCGCACCATTGAATTTAGCATCAATTATGTATATAAGAACTCGTAGTCCATCTGTGCCGCCAAAAAAGTTAGCCTCCAAATCAGCTTCGGTGGCGGAAAGCAAGAACATAAGCATATTTCTGTGGCCATATAGAGCTGCCATATCAACTGGAAAATTGTCGGAACTATTCTTGATGAAGAGCAATTTTGGCAGTCTGTCAACTAAATTTTTGTTGCTGATCTGTTGTCGACAGCTGCAGCAATGCTTAAAGCTGTGTGGCCAAAAGCGTCCCGCATCTTTATAATTTAGTCATTAATTATTTCCAATCCAATCGACCAACTTTTTGACAAAATAATCATCGGTTGCTTTTGGTCTTGCCCCAACTGCGACATGCCGACCTGTTCCTCCAATGATATTTAATCCTTGCTTCTAATGCGTCTGGATCTTCTTATAAGATTTCTTTTACTTTCTCCCAATCACCCTTGATTATAGCTCTGTACAGTAGTTCCAACTGTTTTATAGTAGCTCCTATGACCCTTGTGAAGCATGAAATTGCACCTTGTCGCACTGCTGCTTGCTTTTTATTAACACGTATCAATGTTAATGACTTGTATCAGTAATAAGTTTATTTTGTAGTAAAGATATATTCATTGGATTTTGTATTATTATATACATGTCAATACTACATGCATGATCAATTCTTATATAGCTAGTATTTACTTTTAATTTAAAAAAAATGTTTGATAATAAACAATGACGAAACTGCAACAAAATTAAATTATCAGATGTAAATAAATAAAGGCACCTTTAAAAATAGTCATAATTATAATTTAAGTTGGCAATTAATTTAATATTAATTTCCTTATAATTATATTCATATATTTGGAAACCTATAAATAATTGTTTGTATTGCTTTATATGAAGGCACTAACTTTTAAAATGATTTCTGTATATATTTTGCGACTACAGTTATGTAGGTTGTTTGGCCAAATACATACCTTCACATCTATTGGAGGCAATTTCAAGCTTTCAAAGGTAAAAAAAGGACAAAAAAATAAAAAAATTCGTGATTGAAATAGAAAAAATATGATAAAAAAAAATGATGTACAGGTGAGTTACTACGTGAGGAAACCAAAAATTGACTTTAAATCGACAACTATATATGTAGTTCTTATTTTTCCTCTTGCAGAGCTAGTAGCAGAAGGTGAATGGGAAAATAATTTCGTACGTACCCTTGTCGTTGAGCTGAGCAGCCACGTTTTTGAGGTGTTCCAGAATAGGCGTACCGAACGTGTGCGGTTCTCGCCGCCGGATGAACTAAACCTTTGGGGCGCTGATCGTTGACTTAGCTCGCGTCACTGGTAAGTCTGGCATGTTTGCTACTGTTTGAGGAAATTAATTAGTTAGTTAGATAATACTATTTCATGGATACTCAGTGCCTGAATAAGTATATATATATATATATATATCTAATTCTTGGAATGAAGTGAGAATCAAGTTAAGTATTGTTGAGATTTGGCTCGGTTATTTGGAAAGCAAGTTTGACTAGAATTAGAATTTCTTCTTGTATTAGGTTTCCTAATTTTAGTTGAGGTACTCAAGTAATTTTTTTATTATAAATAGAGGTATTTATTTGATTGTTTGAAAGGCCACTCATGGAACTCATGTTACTCATGGGATAGTCATTCACTAGATGTGGAGTCTCGAAAGTCACACATTAAGCTGTTCATGTGCATTGGCCATGATAACTTAGTTGGTGGTGCTAGGACCTTACTAATTCGGCATGTGCAGTGGTATCGTTGAAGGCTAATGGAATTTGATTTGCAATGGAGTTACGAACAATTGCTGAGATGAGAAACTTCGTCAAGGTAGAGATTGCTGAGATTTGATTTGGTTATCTTCAGAGCAAGTTTGGCTAGATGTTAAGTTGTATTTTTGTCATATAATTTGTATAATTTCCCATTATGATTAATAGTAAAAATGCTTAATCGTTGGATTTTAACTTTCATTTTATGTTTTGTGAAACAAATTGAAGATTCGAGCTAAATACAATTGAAAATTGAGTATTTGACATGTTTGGAGCAAAAATCGCATTCTTGAGGAGACGAGAAATGGAAGAAAGAAATAATTTGAGTGCGAGCGTGTCTAGCATCCCAAGACTTTATACAAATTTGATTAGGAAGCATTCAACCTATTTTCATAGTTTTATATGTTTGAAATATTTTAATTTCTATTTCTTTAATGGGGAGAATTTAAGTTTTTTGTATTTCGGTGGGACTCTTAATTAGTTTCCCAGTTACATTAGGAGTAGTAGACTATTTATAGGGAACTAGAAATTTTTCATAGGGAGCTTTTCATTCTTTAATTTGGCATATTTTACTTTTCTTGCATTTTTCTCTTAGACATGAGTTGCTAAACTCTTTTTCTAGCATAAGGGATTATCAAAGTTTGGGTTCTTCAGTATTTGTGAGATCTAAATAGTTTTGTTCGTATTTTTTATTTTTTGAGTATTTATTTATCTCATATGTTCATAACGATTATTTAGGTTTATTGAATTCAGAAATTAAATCCATAATTGTTTCATTGTTTAAATACTTGTGACAAATAACATAGTTATGTGCGGTGATATGCATGATTTATGTTATATGAATAAATAATCTAGTCTAAATGAACCCTGCTTGTGTGAATTTGTTGGCTAGGGTTAGGTCTCTCTAATTTGATATGCATGATTTAATGATTTCTTTAGGGTTGTTTATTGGCAAGTGAAACAACTAATGACATTCTCTTAGTTATCAAGATAGTAACAAGAGATTGGTTATTAGGGCATTCGAGCAACTATAACCATTCTATTCAAGAAAAGATGAATTTATCTTTGTATCAATAATCAAATTTGTGAGCCAAACTGAGAATTTACCTTAGGCTAGATTTCATTCTTATTGATTTCTTATTTTATTTGTGATTTATTTTACTTTTAAAATTCTAGTCTTTCATTTCAAAAAAATCACCCCTTCTATTTTATTTTGTTTAGCAAACTTGAAAGAAATAAGATTTACCAGCCTTTGCAGAATACGACCCTACGACCCTACTCACCATTGATTACAAATCATATCTTTAGAGTAGTAATTTATTTTTGTTGGATTCAACACTCGTCAAATTTTGGTGCCATTGTTGAGGATTGGTGTCAAATAATTTTGTTTCTTTTAATGCCTTTACCTTCTCGTAGAGGTGAACTTCAATACGATCCTGAGGTTGAGAAGATTGTTCATAGATTGCGGAAAGAGACTAGAGTGCAAAAAGAAGATAAATCATCGTATTTGGATATCAATTTAGATACATCTAGCTTAGTTAGTTCTAGTGATTCAGAATAAGAGAAAATAATGGCTCATGAAAGAACTTTAAGGGGGTTAGCTAAACTAAATTTAACTTAACAACTGCTTTGTATTGAATATCTAAAGTTGGAAACACCTTTTAAGTTAAAATTTGGATTAATCCATTAATGAAGATCTCTATAAGCATTTAAAGGAACTTTATGATGTGTGCTCGACTATGAAACCCTAAGAAGTGTTTGAAGAGCAGGTCAAGTTGTAAGCTTTTCTATTTTCCTTAGTAGAAAAAGCTATGGATTGGTTATTTTTATCTACCCCTTGGCTCTATTACTACATGGATAGAAACAACAATATTGTTTCTTAAAAAGTTTTCCCTACTTCAGGCGCTACTAGCATTAGAAAAGAGATCAATAGGATAAGACAAAGAGATGCAGAGAGCCTTCATGAATATTAGGAAAGGTTTAAACAGCTTTGTGCAAGTTGCCTACAACATGATATTATTGAGTTACTTCTCATTCAGTACTTTTACAAAGGACTTCTGCCGATGGAAAGGAGGATGATGGATGTAGCAAGTCAAGGAGCTATAGTGAACTAAACTCCAAGCGAAGCTAGAGAATTAATTTCTATAATGGTTGCCGATTCCCAAAAATTTGGATACTCTTGGGACCCTCCTAAAAGAGATAATGAGGTAAGTAATTCATCTATTGAGTGTGAGATTTCCACTTTAACTTCTTTTGTTCAGCAATTGTTTGTAGGATATAAGCAACAATTCAAGGCTTGTGGGATTAGTACTAATGTTGCTCATCTTACGAATATGTGTCCTATGCTCCAAGAGGATTCCTACAAACAAGTCAACGTAATAGGAGGATTCCCTAAACCACAATAAATAAAGTATGATCCTTACTTAAATACCTATAACCTAGGATGGAAGGATCATTTGAATTTCAGTTGTGGAGAAAGATCGTAGAACTACCAATACTTTCAACAAAAACCACCCCTTCCACAGCAACCATCCTTTTCAAATACAAGTATGTCTTTTGAAGAGATTGTTAAATCATTTGTGACTAATACTTAGCAATTTCAATAGGAAACATGAGCAAGTATTCAAAACTTAGAGAACTAAATATGTCAGCTAGCTATCTTAGTGAGTAAGATAGAATCCAAAGAAAAGCTACCCCCTCAGACAATTGTCAATCCCAAGTAGAATGTTAGTGCAACTACTTTGAGAAGTGGCAAAGAGCTGAAGAAACCTATCAAGAAGACATATGAAGACACCATTGTAGAAACAATGGACATTGAGATTATCATGCTCTAAGATTTGATTGAACATTCACATGAACCCAACAATAAGGTGACAAGCTCATTGGTTATACACCCTTCCTTTCTTGAAAGGTTCGCTAAATCTAAAAGGCATGAAGAAAAAAAAGAGATTCTTGAAACTATTCACAAGGTTGAGGTAAATATCCCATTACTTGATGCAATCAAGCAAATACCTCGATATGCTAAATTTCTCAAGGAATTGTGCACAAATAAAAGAAAATTAAAGAGTAGTGAAAGAACAAGTGTGGGGGAAAATGTCTCTACAATGATACAAAGAAACTTGTCCCCCAAATGCAAGGAATGAGGTATGTTTACTATCCCTTGCCAAATTGGCAATGTTGGAATTGAAAAGGCCATGTGCAATCTTGGTGCTTCAATTAATGTTAAGCATCTTTTTATCTACTCTTCCTTGAATGTTGGTCCTTTGAAAGAAACAGGAGTAGTTATTCAACTTGCTAATAAGTCTGTTGTATATCTCGAGGGAATTTAGATGATGTGTTAGTACAGGTTAATGAATTGATTTTTCTAGTTGATTTTTATGTACTTAATATTTCTAAAGATAACTATCTGAATTCGTTGCAATATTTTTAGGAAGACATTTTTTTAGAGCTTTTAGGATGAAAATTGATGTGCATGATGGTATACTCACTATGGAGTTTGATGGTGATGTGATTAAATTCAATCTATGATGCCATGAAATATCTTAGTGATGTGTCTTGTATTTTCGTTGTGGATATTATTGATACTTTGACTCACGAAACCTTTGATTTGAATTCTGATGATAATTTTGTGATGTGAGGAATAGTTATGTCTAGCCAAAGACGTTAAAGAGATCCGCTTCTTGGGGGGCAACCTAGACTTTTAATTTGTTGTTCATATTTCTTTAAGACAAAATTCTATTTTTTTTAAAGTCATTAATTAAATTTATTTATTTATTTATTTATTTTATGTAGGAGATGTCTTAAATTAACCTGTGGGCATAATTACTTCAGAAAGAAAAGCCCTTCAAACAACCCATACCCATGCCTTGTTCAAGGATCTCTTCTGGCACAATTGAATTAGTAGACAGAAAAGCTGTTTAATTTACTTGTGCCCACTCCTTGTTTAAGGACCTCTTCTGGCATGTTTGAATTGGTTGACAGAAAAGCTCTTCAATCTGCCTATGCCCACGCCTTGTTAAAAGACCTCTTTTGGCACCATTACAATTATTTGATAGAAGTACTCTTTTATCTACCCCTGCCGTATCTTGTTTTGCCACTTATTTTACCACCAACCTCTATCTCTAAACATTACCACCATTAACACTGTTGCAACACCACCCCCTACCATCTCCAATCCTATCTTTCTATCGTTAATAGCCAAATGCAACACCATCGCCACAGTCAATAGTTGTTGTGATTAAATCCAATACTCACACCCCTAGTTCCACCCATTCCTTGAAGCCATGCGGGCTTCATCTCCTCAGAGGAGTCCAATTTCCACTTTTCTCATGCATTTACACTCTTGTTTTGAAACATTGAGGCCAATGTTTGACTTCAGTATGGGAGAGAAAAATTTGGATTCATTTTACTTCAAACATGCATAAAATGACTCTTTATTCTTCTTATTTGCTTTCAAATTGTGTTTTAGTTCTTGATTTGTTAATCTTTCTTGTTAACCTTTTGCCTCTTTTCGATGCTTGTTCCTATTGTAACACTTAAATAATAAGAGTGCAGATGTGTCTTGCTTCCCAAGACTTTATGCAATTTTAATTTGGAAGCATTCAACTTCTTTTGGCAGTTGTATATATTTGAGGTGTTTTAATTTATATTTCTTTAATTAGGAGAATTAAAGTTTACCTATTCCAGTAGGACTTTTAATTAGTTTCCCAATTGCATTAGGAGTAGTAGGCTATTTATATGGAACCAGAAATTTTTCACATGAAGTTTTTTTCATTCTTTTCATTCAACATATTTTATTTTCTTGCATTTTTCTCTCAACCATGAGTTTCTAAACTCTTGTTCTAGCCTAAGGGATTATTGAAGTTTAGGTTATTCAATATTTGTGAGATCAAAATAATTTTATTTGTATTTCTTATTTCTTAAGTACTTATTTATCTTTTGTTTTCATTATGAATATTTAGGTTTATTGAATTTAGGGTCCAAATTTAATAGCTTAGAATATTTGTTTTATAAATTAGAACATTAAATCCATAATTATTTAATTATTCTAATACTTGTGGCAAATAACATAGTTATGTGTGGGGATATATATGATTTATGTCATGTGGATAAATAATCTAGTTTAAATGAACCCCGTTTGCGTGTGTTTGTTGGCAAGGGTTGGGTCTTTCTAGTTTTTAATGCTGTTGGTAAATTAAATCCTAGGAGCATTTCTTCAGGGTTGTTTATTAACAAAGGAAATTAATAACGAGCTTCTCTTAATTATCGACGTACTAAGGAGAGATTGATTATTAGGGTGTCCGAGTAACTATAACTAGTCTATTCAAGAAAAGAGAAATTTATCCTTCCTTCTATGATCAGATCTGTTAACCAAATTGAGATTGTACCTTAGGCTAGATTTCATTCTCATTGATTTCTTATTTCATTTGTGATTTATTTTACTTTTAAAATTCTAGGTTTTCATTTCATAAAAATCCCCCTTCTTTTCTATTTTATTTATTAAACTTGAAAGAAATAAAATTCACCCATCCTTGTGGAATACGACCCTAGTCACCACTGATTACAAACATATCTTTAGAGTAGGAATTTATTTTGGTTGGATTCGACACCCATCACTAGAATTAGGACTCCTTCTTATATTAGGTTTTCTAGTTTTAGGTAAAGTAGTTAAATAATTTTCTATTATAAATAGAAGTATTTATTTGATTACTTGAAAGAAGACACTCGTGAAACTCATAATTCTCATTAGGTAGTTATTATGAGTATGAGTGGGGCAATAAAAGGGGTGAAGTGAATATATTTTTGGTAGTTATGGTTGTACAAAGGGTTTTTTAGCTTGAGTTTGAGCATGTCAAATTTAAGAGCTAGCTTGTGCAGGTAAAATTCTATCATAATTGAAAAAAGAAAACTCCTGTGGAGGTAGACAAAATATGCTGAACTACAAAAATCTATGTTTACTTTATTTTTCTATTTGTTGGTATTAATTTTGTCATCAACTTTGTGAGTGTGATTTGTGGATTCCTGATAAGTAAGATCTCATGCCTAAATTGCTTTTGCTACACTCCAACAAGTATAGGAGTAATGAACAATGAGTATGATATGCAGTTTATCTATTATTTTTTCTGTATCACCTTTTATTTCATTTCATAAATGTAGATATATATATATATACACATTTGATATATATGCAAAACATTTGAATAGTACATGAAAGAGAAAATTCAAAGTGTCCAACATTCCCCACCAACTAAAGGAAATAGAGAGAAAAATGTCAAAACACCGATATGAAGGAAGTTATATTAATTACTTACAGTATGAGTGAGGAGTTGGAGCATGTAAAACATGCTCTATGGACACGTACGTACTAAGTGTTTTCAAAACATTTAGACAAGTTAATTGACAGGGGAATACAAATTAATATCCCTTTTCCCCACAAATGAGTTTGGAAATTTATAGATGTTTTCTGTGTGTTAAGAAGATTAATGGTCAAAATAATGCACCTAATAATTTTTGATCAAAATTCATGTAAAACAACTAATTTAAGAATTAAAAAAATAAAAAAAACCTTTAAGTACAATAAAAACAAGCTTCTTGATTAAAAAAAATTAGGATTTTATAAGTTCATTTTAAAAAAAAAGTAAGAAATTTTCAACTTATTTTAAAATTTTAAAAGAACTCTCTTAATATAATATTAACTGATAGTGATTACAAAAATGACATCATTAACATATTATAAGGTCAAAAATTTTATTTTATTCACACATTTTAAGAATTTTTTAAAAATAAAATTTAATATTTCGTAAGATGTAGAAATTTATAAGATTTTTTAAAATAAAATTAACCAAATATTGACTAGGTGTACAAGTGCGGGACATGTGTGTTATACTTCAAATGGGTAGTTACTTGAACTCTTGTTTATAAAATCATTACAAGAGAACAATGTTTTAGAGACTGAAATTTAGAGATGGATTTAATTTCATCTCTAATTTTCATGAAATAACAATGGATTCAAAGACTGAATTGAGTTCCGTCTGAATTTAATAAAATAATTAGAAAGCAAAGACAGATTCACCCACAAATTGAAGGTAATGCAAATTTAATAAACAGAGATGGATGCAAAGACAAATATAAAGATGGATTTTTTTTGCATCTCTAATATGTCGATATTATTAAATAAAAATTTTATACCACCTGAGATAGAAATAATCTGTCTTAGAATAAAAAATCAAAGGCGGATTTATCTATGAAATGGAGACAATTGTAATTTAAAAATATATTTTGAAATCCATCTTTTTTTCCATCTCTAATTTTATAGAATAAAAAATCAATGACGGATTTAGAGATGGGATATAGACAATTATAATTTAAAAATATATTTTGAAATCCGTCTTTCTTTCCATCTATAATTTTATAAATTTAAAAAAAATATAAAAATAGTAGAGACAAATTTAAGGTGGATTTTTAAATATGACTTTAAAACATGATTTTAATAAAAATAAAAATAAAATTTATGATGATATAATTAAACATAATATGCTGATATATTTATTTAAACATAAAAAATCAAAAAAATGAATGATGCTTTCTATCCTCAAGTTGCCCTAGAAATCGTCCATCATGAACCACCATCCCCAATCGCCAATCGCTAGTCACCCGTTGCCCACCATTGGCCACCGTCTAGTGTCTACCTCCGCCGCTTTCTTAAAGAGAGAAGAAACTTAGAAGCTTATTCAAACCTGCCAAAGATGACACCAAACCATTGCTCCAGGACCTTGTAAAAATCCTTTAGTTATTCACTTGTGATCTTAATCTCACACACGCACATGTATGTAATTGTACTATTTTGATTTGTTTTTGGTTTAATGCTTTGTAGATATTGAGTTCCAATCCGATTAAGACAGAGTAAGTCGTGCTGCAGTTGCCTCCTTTACTCGAATTGAGATTTATTTTTTACTTTTTTGTTCCTTTTTTGGCCTATGTTTATGAAGTTTAAAGTATGATTGTCTACCACAATTGAATTGATTGCTGATAAGGAGAAAGCTACCAAGGTATTTCCATTGGCTTTGCTACCTTATATTTGTTATATGTTTTGATGAATATTCCCTTAATTCTACAGAATTTCTAAGCTTTTCTGATTCAACTGATGATAACTTGAGTGAAGTTGGATTAATTTGACCTATTATTGCTTATAGATCTATTAAATTATGAAGGGTTTTTAATTAATGTTTGAAGAAGAATATTTGAACTTGAATTTAATTGCACATTTGTACCTTTATGTTTTTGTTTTTCACTGTCCTTCTTGGTTATATCTCTTAATTTGAAGTATCTCTTAATTTCTAAAGAAGATTTATAGATGTAGTTTATCCTAAATAAAATGACATATGCTTTTTTCTTCTGTCTTCCTTGTCTTCTTTTTCCAGAAAGATTTGATTACTTCAGAGGAATTTAACTTTTAGAATACATGGTTAGTCCTCCATGTTCTTTGTCATTTAATGTTTGGAGTACAGGGGTCGACTGCTTAAATTGTTTGCATTGCGTTATGATTACAACCATCTAAATTTTTAACTAATTCACATTAGTAAATTTTAATGGTGCCTGCAGTATTAGTTTGTTATTGCTTGGGTAGATGATTCCAAATCTTAAATCTATAAGATTTAATTCTCCTTTGACTTCTTTGATGATATGTGTACTAAACTTCAAGCACCAATAGTTGTAGATAGCATATTTCGCAATGGTCTTTGTTTTGTGCACCATCATACTTACGTCAATTTATCAGATAAGGGGTGCCAAAGGAGGGCCTAGCAACTTCACATTTTACATTAATTCATGCAGTAAAAACATCTCAAGATTCATTTTATTTTGATGAAAATCTGCTACTAGAGAGAATTTTTCTTGGTATTTCATTTATTGAGTTAGTTCTTCTTTGCTTTACATTCTAGGAATTTCTTTTGAATGACTATGTGCCGGTGTTGAATATAATACTTAAATCAAGTTGTATGCTTTCACTTCAGTTGAGTCTACCATTTGAGATCCTTCCTTTTCAATTCACATAGCCTCTCAAAAGGTAAAAATGCTCACTGTTAGGGTTAATCTTTGGCAAAATTAAGATATAGTCTAGGGTGTTAGAACTAGAATGCTCATTGTTTGGGCTAATCTTTGGTTGCTTTTGTCCCTTTTGGTTTTTTTGTTTGTAATTTTGTTTGGTTAGTTTTGTTTTGTGCTTATTTGTTTATTTCTCCGCCTTGTGTTCTTGGTGACATGACCATAGTATGGTATATAATTTTTTCCTTTAAGGTGCTTTAGAAGTAGTTAGAGCATCCTAGTTAGTTTTTCTCCAATCGGTTACATGGGAATACACCTTTTTATTATGAGCACTTCTCTTTATAATATGTCCACAAGCTATTTTCTTTGTAGTGTTTTGTTCCAATTAATATTTTACTATATATTTCACTTTATATATACATGTTAAGTATATGTGATCAGTCTATAATTAAATACATTTGGCATTTATTATAAAATATGCGCGAAACTAATTAAAAATGTGGGTGGGAGTGCAAATTGAATGCAATTTAAACTGATATTTCATATTTTATTTTATGTTATACAAATATATGTGTATAAAATATTTTTAAAATAAACACATAATCAAAGATTACGTATGTTTAATGTGTATGTGTCAAGTGAAATAAGAGAAAAAATCTTCTAGTAAATCAGAATTTGGAAGACATAATTGATTTGTGATTTATGGATTATGCATTAAACATGCTCAC
Source organism: Jacaranda copaia (assembly GCA_014898725.1). Classification (NCBI taxonomy): domain Eukaryota; kingdom Viridiplantae; phylum Streptophyta; class Magnoliopsida; order Lamiales; family Bignoniaceae; genus Jacaranda; species Jacaranda copaia. The sequence continues at coordinate 74,327 of JACGDI010005692.1, forward strand.
CACATGAAGAACTAAATTATTATTGTTATAAAGCCAACTAACATGATATTGCCACTTGGGCATGGTGCTAGAGTTATCTAATTAATAGTTAAATAATGTTCCACTTGATCCTCCAAATCCTCATCCATAACTATGTAATATTGGAAGTTTCTGTCAACTTTTTGTAGCTCCATGATTGATTGAGTTCATGAATGAAAACAAATATGATATATATGCATATATATTCATTTATGGGCTTGTTTGTTTACATTTTGGAGTGTTTTGCAAAAATATTTTGGGAGAATAGTTTTGCTCTATGCTTCTTGTGTAGGTATATATATTCAATCAATATTACCTTATATCCCACCACGTGTAGGTAGATTTGCTATACCATATGATAACTTGTACTTGTAATGGAATTATTAATTCTTTGATTTTTTTCCTTTTTAAATTTCAATCCGGTGGTTCAAATAAAATAAAATAAAAATTCATCTTTACTATTTTCAAAGAAACGATTTTATAGGATTTATACACGAGAGTAGTTACATATGTGAAAAGGATATTTTTGTATACTTGTAAAATGAAAGCATAGATTGAGCACAAAAAGCTTGTAGAAATGAATGATCATTCACTTCTATTTGTTTAATCATAATATGCAACTTCCATGCTGTGTTATGACTTATGACTATGCTAGGATTTTGGTTTAATATAATGCTAAAAACTCTTACATAGACTTTGATTAAGGTTTCTAGCAGACATTAAGGAGGTCTTATTATTAGCCCCAGTTGGCATCTGAAACAAAGGCATGTTTGTTAATCACCTTAGTTGTAACACTAAAAGAGCAAAAACAACCAATTTAACATTACCATATTTATATATAATTTATAATTATTTACTAATTAAAAAAATTAATTATTTATGCTTGGTTTTTTCGCTTGGTTTTCTTCTATATGCTATTTATTTGCAATAGGACTTGGTCTTTTCACTTTAAGAATTTTTTACTTTAATTTGCAACAATTCTTTAATTTACTTGACATTATCTATTACAGATGTATTTAAAATAGAAACAATGAATATCGACTGTGGTTGGATGTGGCGGCGCTTAGACAACAATGGTTTTCTTTTAGATGAATTTGTGCAAAGTGTTGAGGAGTTCTTAGACTTTGCCTTTAATGATCCAAAAAATATTTATCAAGGACAAATAAAATGTCCATGCTCTAAGTGTGGCAATAGAAAGTTTTTGAGCCGAAAACATGTGCATTTGCACATCGTAAAGGATGGGTTCATCCATGGTTAAAATATATGGTTCGTACATGGTGGATCTCTGAACATGAGTTTTAATGTTGGGAGTTCTTCAATAGTTTCTAATGAAGAGAGATCTCGTTATGGAATAATGGTGATGGATGCTATGGGTCATAAGTTTATTTTGAATAAAATATGTGATGAATAGCCACCTAATCTAGAAGCACAAAAGTTTTTTGAGTTATTAAAAGATGCTGATGAGCCATTATGGGATGGTTGCAAAAATTACTCAAAACTTTCTGAGGCTTGCTACGATTGACTCGTGTGAATCATCAAAGGCATGTTACCTGAAGGTGAAAAGTTGCTAGAAAACTTATACAAGATAATAAGCAATTGACTACGCTTGGTTTTGGTTATGACAAGATTAATGCTTGTGTGAATAATTGCATATTACATTACAAGGAGAACAAAGATCACCAAGCATGTCCTATATGTTGTCATCCTAGGTACAAGTCGAGGAAATCAGGAGCTAGAAAAAAGGTTCCATTTAAGATGCTACGCTATTTGCCATTGATACCAAGACTCAAAAGGCTATATGCGTCTAATTACAATTGTGAGCACATAACTTAGCATGTAAAACTTCACTATAAAGATGGAAGTATGGCACATCCATTTAATGGAGAGACGTGGAAGCATTTTGATTGCACTTATCCATCATTTGCATCAGAAACACGTAATGTGAGATTTGGTTTATGCATGGATGGTTTTAGCTTATTTGTCTATTCTAGTACGCCTTATTCTTACTGGCTTGTAATTATTATAGTGTATAATATTTATCCGTGGTTGTGAATGCAAAAGTCCTTCATGTTTCTTAATACGGTTATTCCAGGCTCGAAGAGTTAAGGAAAAAATTTTGATGTGTTTTTATGTCCACTAATAGATAAGTTGAAAATACTATGGACAACAAGTGTTGAAACTTATGATGTGTGCAAGAAACAAAATTGCAATATGAGAACTATGCTTTTGTGGACGATTAGTGATTTTCTTGCAAATGGGATGTTATCTGGATGGAGCAGTCATGGTTGGTTGGCCTGTCCCTATTGTATGGAGAATACAAAATCTTTCAAACTTCATTATGGAAGAAAAGCTTCTTGGTTTGATTGTCATCCTCAATTTCTACCTCATAATCATCTATATAGAAGACATGCCGACAAGTTTTGCAAGGGATGAATTGAAAATGACCCACCACTTATTCGCTTAAATGGTGAAGAGATGCGTCATGAAGTGGATAGGCTCTCTAATATAATTTTTGGAAAACCACAGGGTGGCACACATCTAATTTATGGATTTGGTAAAACACATAATTAGGTAAAAAAGAGCATCTTTTAGGAGTTACCATATTGGGATACAAATCTTATTTGGCATAATTTAGAAGTGATGCATATTGAGAAAAATATATTTGATAATATATTTAACACTGTCATGGATGTTAAGGATAAAACAAAGGATAATGCCAAAGCCTAAAAAGATTTAGAGTTGTACTGTAGTCGTACTGAGATGCAATTATTTGAGGCTACAAATGGGAAAATGTACAAGCCCAAAGTATCATACACTTTGACTATGACACAGAAAAAAAAAGTGTGTTCTTAGGCAAAATCATTGAAGTTCCTGATGGATACTCCTCGAACATAGCACGTTGTGTAAATGAGGATGAGTGCAAGTTCTATGGGATGAAAACTCATGATTTTCATGTATTCATGCAAAGGCTACTCCCAATTGCATTTCGTGATCTACTTCTAAAATTAATTTGGGAAGCACTAACAGAGTTGAGCAGTTTTTTTAGGGACATATGTGCTACCATGTTGCATGTAGAACATATGCAACACCTTGAGAAAAATATTATTGAGATTTTGTGCAAACTTGAGAAGATCTTTCCACTTGAATTCTTTGATTCTATGGAGCATTTGCCAATTCACCTTGTATATGAAGCAAAAGTTGGTGGGCCTATACAATATTGATGGATGTATCCATTTGAGAGGTATTCTCTTATTTAACCTATTTCTTTTATACTATGAAGCTTTTAATTATCTATAATTATTGATTAAAATTTTAACAAAATATAGGTTTTTGTATCACTTGAAGAAAAAAAGTTAGAAATCAAGTTTGAGTAAAGGCTTCAATTGTTGATGCTTATATGATTGAAGAGGTTTCAACATTTTGCTCCTCATATTTTGAGCCACATGTACCATCTCAATTAAATAAGGTCCCACAAAATAATGATGGAGGGGTGGTAGATCCTTGTGGGAGTTTTTCTATTTCTATACATCCTGGATGACCACTTGGTTCTCGAGTTGCAGTTAGGTATCTTGATGATGATGAGATGAAAGCTATACATAGATATGTTTTAATGAATTACGACAAGATCAATCTATTTCTGCAGTGAGTTTTTTAACTCATATGTTATCATCTTATATATTCGAATAGAGTTGTAGGAATTATGCGTGATAATCTCAAGTCTTGTAGGAAATTTTATGAAGAAAGAAAGAAGCAACTTCCAAGGATAACTGAAATGAAACTTCATATATTGCGTGATAGAGACTTTTCTCAATGCTTTTTAACATATAATGCTTTTTTCTCAATACATTCCAGATACTCAGAATAAAGTTAATGATATCATGAGAAAGTTCACTTATGGGCCAAGTTGATGAGTTTCTTAGTATAAGGGATATTTTGTAAATGGAATCAAGTTCCACACTTTGGAATATGGATGTTCTAAAGCAACAACAAACTATGTTGTATGCGTGTTAGGGTGTACCTACAATGAGTATGAAGTGGACTACTATGGGTTGCTAGAAGAAATTATAGAGTTGGAATATTATGGATTAAAGGGTAGAATTGTACTATTGAAGTGCCATTGGTATGATGATTCTGATAAGGGACTTAGAGTTTACATATCTGGCCTTATGGAAATTAATCATAAATTAAAGCTAAACACAAATGACCCATTCATATTAGCTTCACAAGCTCAACAAGTATATTTTTCAACTTTCTCGAGCTTGAAAAGGGAAAGGCGTGATTGGTGGGCAGTACACAAAGTAAAAGCTACCAGGAAATTTGACATTCCATTAGTCGAAAAACAAGATGAGAATATTTCACCAACACTTGAGGTTGCTTTTCAAGAAGTAGCATCTGCTTTGCAACTTGCCTTTGTGGCAACTAGTATGGATGAGGTTAACATTATTCTAGATGATATGGCAGAAGAAATAGATCTAGATGAGTTTGAGGAGCTTCAACATGCTATAGACTTCAATCAAGTTGTGGTAGGTGATGAAGAGCATAAGGAAGAAGAATTTGTAGATTTTGAATCAGAGGAAGATAAGCATGAAGAAGTGGACTATGAGTCTAATGATACCAATGATGACATGGATATTGCTGATTAAATAGTTATTGTGTTGAAGCTTAAGAATTTTAATGATTTGTAATCTTAAAACTATGATTTGGACATGCTTTGTTCTTCTATTTACTAAAATTGCATTTTACATAAATTAATTTCATGTAAAATTTCTTGCCTCATTATATGAAAGTTTGTTCTATCACTAAGTTTTTATTTGTAATAATAGTTCTCTCGTTATAATTAGTTTAATTGATGATTCTATTTCTTTAATACAGAATGGCTACTAGAGAGCGTGGGCGCGGACGTGGATGTGAGAGAGGACGTGGTCGAGGATCATATTTGCACTTTCAGGATGAGAGTGAAGAGTCACTAAATGTTCATCCTTCACAAGCTGAAGAGACATTGAATTTAGAGGTTAATCCTACTAATGTGATGCGTGGACAAAGTACTTCATCACATAATTTCATAAGGAGATTCAACTATGATATGCAGGTATTATATTTTTTTTTAGAAAATCAAGGTTTATTTGGGAGCATGATGAAAGTGAAGAGTTCTTTATTGGGGGTTTTGATGTGTGGAAGTGTAGTGGGTGTTTTAATGGTGATAAAAATAATGGTAGAAATTTTACTAAATAAATAGATGTTGAAAATTATAAAGGAGATGATTTTATTGAAGAAAAATAATGGGCCTTTTACTTGCTTAAGTTGCTTCTTATTACATATGGATGGTTTCTGAAGTGTCTATTGTAAAAACTTATTCTGAAGTCTCTTATATTGTGGTTTTAACAGAACCATTAGTTTCGGTGTGCTTATGTTGTGATGTAGAAAGAAAATATATAATTATTACTTGGTAGGAACATATATTTATTATTTGCTTATTGTTATAGGTTGATGAGACAATACCTTTAGGGTTAGAAAATGATACAGTTGTTGGAGCGCCAAGTGAAGATACTACTTCCCAAAATTGAAAAGGGGTCCTAACCAAGGGGCACAGATTCCAAATCATCCTAACCAACGAACAAAAGTGACTATGATTAGCAATAGGTAATTTTTCTTTGGCTAAGCCAAAGTTTGGTAATGTTTTTTAAATGGAAAATAGGTCTGTATAGTGTGTTAATTTCTTATGGTTAAATAGTTTCCTAGAGAATCTATGGATTTTGCTGAATAGCTGTTGCTCTATGTATTGAAATTTGTTGCCATATGTTTTAGATTGATGAATCTTTTAATGCTATGGTATATCTATTTCTGTTGGTTTGATTTTGAATCTTCTGTAATTATATCTATAATATTCACTTCTATATCTAATTTGAAGTGATTCTGCACTTGTTCTTGATTTTTGGCTAGTATTTTCATAGTTGTGGCCCCAATTGTATTGCCAGCCAAGATTAATGAGTGCATAGGATATATAATATTCATCTTTAATAGTTGTTTCTTCTTATTCGTGATATTCATTTTGAATTAACACAAATTATGATTTGGTTTTGTTTTGTCAACTAGATTTATTGAGAGTGATGTTATTCGAAATCTTACAAACGATATTAAGGTTAGTTTTAGAGAGGCATGGCCAAGATGGCAAAAAGTGTCCAAAGAAACAAAGGATTTAATTTGGGAGAATTTCAAGGTAATATGAACTATTTAAATGTATCAATTTGTTATCTTATCTGTTATGTAGAATAATGATATTGTTATCCTATTATTTAGCATAATTAACTTTTGAAAATTATTGTTATCCTAGTTGAGGCATTGGTGGGATGACTTAACAGATTTGCAAATGAGAAAAGGGTGGAATGAAAATGCAAGTGCAAGATTTAGAGAGATGATTTATAAAGCAAAACAAAAGGCATTGGAAAATGCATACAATCAGTTAGGTAGAGAATCGGATACACTAGATATGATTGGTAGGGGCTCTAATTGGAATATGGAATAAACTAGTTGAGAAGCATTGGAGTGCATAAGATTATAAGAGAAAATGTGAAATTGCCTGAAAGAATTGTATGATAGAAAAGATGGTTCTATTACGAAGCATACTGGTGGTTCTATTCCTCAAGAAGCACACTAGCTAAGGATGGTACTAAACTTACTTTGAGAAATTTTTAAATATTTTTTGTGTAATTGTTCTAAAGATTGATTAATATTTTTTTTTTACTTAATTTTAGGAAAAAGAGCTTGGTCGGGAAGTGGATGATCTTGAGGTATTTCATAGAATACATAAAAAAAATCAAGGAATTGGAGATTTTGTTGACAATAAATCGAAAAGAGTTAGTGTAAGTAACCCTTGTGCAATTTTTTGTACATCATTATTATTTAATACAGCAGATAATTACTTGGATTCTTACTTAGATGTTTTTATTTGCCATGTTTTTGTATAGGAGGAATATATGGCAAAAACAGGTTATGGTGATTTTTCTATCCAACACTTATTTGATCTCTCATCATGGTGTGAAGTGATTGGGGGTCCTTCAAAGGGACGTTTATATGGATATGAGCGTAGCCAATGTTCTAAAAGAGTTAGTGGAAGTTCAGTCACTTCATGATTTACAGAGTCTAATGAGAAATTTAATGAATTATCAAAAGCAATGGAAGATATGTGTGCTGCTGCTACCAAAATGCAAGAAGATTATTTAAGAAGAAAAGAAGAGAGTAAGAAAATGCTTGAACATGCCATGGAGGAGGCTCGAAAGCATGAAGTTGAGGTTATGAAGAGGGAAGAGGAGGCTAGGAAAAGGGAAGAAGAGGCTAGGAAGAGAGAGGTGGAGCTACACGAGATGGTTCGTAAATTGCTTCAAGAAGTAGGGTATACAAACCATCAATATGCGGGTGGATCTGAACCTCGAGAGCAATAAGATTTTGGTGGGAAGCCTTAATGCTTTTATCTCTATTAATTAGATGGCTAATTGCTTTAATTTTCACATTAATGAATTCCTTTACATTACAGTGGATGGTTAAAGTAACTTATTTTGATGAATTATAATTAGTTTTATGTTAATTTCAATGTTTTCAGTGAGTCATTATTTGTGGATGACTAGGTAATTAGTTTAGAAGTTGATCGTATGTAGTTGTATAGACAATTTGCTATAAGCAGCTTATCAATTTGAATCTACAAAAAATAGAGGTAATTATTAAAAAAATTTCAACATATTAGAGACGGATATGGAGATGGATTGTAGGCCAAAATATTGACAAATTAGAGACAAAAATAAAGATGGAAAAATATGTAAAATTAGAGATAGAATTTGGTAAACAGTGGACAAGGTTGGAGATGGATTTGCAATGGATTTTCATAAATTAAAGATAGAATTACAGACGATTTTGCTGTAATACTTAAAAAAAATTAGAGATGGAATTAAAGATGAAAAGTTTACAAGAATAGTGATCGATTTTGTTTAGAAAATATTAGATTTAAGAGATAGGTGTAGAGTCAGATTTTGATTGTTTCTAAATTCAGAGACAAAAATCAAGTCTGTCTTCTAAATTTGAGATGGGGCTTTCAGCCATAGGTTTACACACAAAAAAATTCGTCTCTATAATATTTTAGAGATGAAAAATAGATCTATAGAGACAAAAAAATTCATCTTTGAAACCCTGCTTTCTTGTAGTGAATGCTTTTCATATTAAAGAGAGGAATTATTTCATGAAAGAATATGGTGTTGCAATTTTATGGGGCCAAAAAGGTGGAAACAACTTTTGATATTGATAAAACTAGGGTTTTAAATGGATCGAATAGACTGTATCTGTATCTATATTCATTTAAATTTTATAGTATTCGAATTTGTATTCGTATCCGCCGGATATTATCCAAATTCGAATATATCCATATCCAATTATAATTATTTTTAATATTCATTTATAAATATCCAAATATCTGAATTCGTTAATTTATAATAAAATACATATTTTTTTTAATAAATTTTATTATAAAAAATAATCATATAAATAGCATAATAAAATCTAGAAAAAAAAAAACAACAAACAAACAATAAAATTAGAATACTCCAAAACTCAAACAGGCACACAAATATCCTCAAAATTAAAAGAAATAACAATTTTCAATACATAATACAACTATCAGAAAGAGACAAAATAAAAGTTCATTTCAATACAAGAAATATTTTCATATAGTCCAACAACACGAACATGCTTGAACTTCTCATCTGCTTAACATTGCAAAACGTAATGAACAAAATATTAGTGATAAAGAAAACATAATTGAATTCAAAACCTATTGAACAATAAAAAAAATAAAAAAAATAAAACATATAAGAATATTTACCAATATATAAACAAAAAAGCATAATCCATATAATTATAACTTAAAGTATTGACTACATAATTCATAATCACAATTCATATAATTATAACCTTAGCACTAAAATAATTTGCCTTTTACAATGTCCAAAAATGCAAAATTTCAAGTTTGCACATTTAGATTAAACATTACTATCATTTATTAATTATAAAAAATAAAAAATAGGTGGTGGGGGAGATAAAAAAATAAAAATAAAATAGGTTGGGGGAGGGGCTGAGGCTAGCAGCTGCGGCCCCTCCCCATCGTTGCCGACTAGTTGCTGTTGGCCGCAGCTGCTCGTGGCCTTGGTGGCGACCAAGCAAATGCGAAGGGGTTGGCTAACAAGGACACCATCCTCGTCGCCTCTCGGCGAGAGCTAGCAAATCTTTTGGCTCTTGGATTTGGCATCGTGGAGCCTAGCAGGCCTTCCTGATAGGATCTCGCGGCGCTTTTGCCGGCGAGAGTTGTAAAATACATGGAAATTAAAAAAAATTGAAAGAGAGGAAGAAGAAAAGACGAAAGAAGAAGAGAGTACTTGGCTAGTTGGCGTGAGTAAAGATTGAAGAGGTAAGTGAAATTGAAATAAATGAGAGGATAGGGTTTAGTGAATAGTGATTTGGTCACACTTTTTTTTTTTATATTTTATTTTAATAATTTTATTTAATTTTAATAATTAATTTTTTTAATTTTAAAATTTAATAATTTATTAATTTTTTATATATAACTTTGATTTATATTTTGATACTTAATATATATTATATTTTAATGTAATTTTAAGAAATTAATTTTTATGATGGCTATTGAATATTGACATTTAATTTTACATATGTAGATATAACAATGTTAATCAATAAAATATTTTCTATTATTCATATTTTGGGGTTTAAAATTTATAAAATTGTGAGATTTAGGATTTAGAGTTTAAGCTTTATATTTAGATAAATTTTATTAGTTTTCTAAATTAATAATAGTACAAATCTACAAAATAAAGTTATGAAATGATACGTTCATCTTATATTTTATGTATATGTTAGATATTGTAAAATATTTAAAAGTTGTTTGCGTGAGTTTATAAACTTCTCAAAATATTTTATAAAATGTCAATGTTTCGTAATTTTTTTTAAGAAAATAACTTATGAAATTTTAAAAATAAGATGTTAGAAGCATATAAGTACTTCTTAAGAAAGTAAGGAATTCTTAACTTATTTTTAAAATTTTAACAGACTCTCTTAATTTTAATCATATTAATTATAAAATTGTCATTACTAATATCTTATAAACTCCAATATCTTATTATCCAAACACTTTGAAAATTTATTTTTGAAAAAAAAAATCTAGCATTTTATAAGTTAAAAAAATATCTTATAAGATGTAGGAGATCCAAAAACATCTTATAACATGCAGGGGCTTATAAGACATTTTAAATAAATTTAGCCAAACTCCATCTTACAACATACAGGAGCTTATAAGACGTTTTAAATAAGTTTAGCCAGATACCTTCTACTATCTTATAACATGCAGGAGCTTATAAGACATTTTAAATAAGTTTTGCCAAATACCTTCTAACCTTCTAGAAGGTATTTAGTTGAACTTGTTTGAAATGTCTTATAAGTTTTTAAATTTTATAAGATATTTTCAAACTTATAAGTTGCTAGATTTTTTTTAAAAATTATTTCTTAAGGTTTTAAATAAAATAAAATTTTGGAGCTTATAAAGTGTTAATAAAGAAAATTTTATAATTAATATGCTTAAAATTAAGGGAGTTTGTTAGTATCCTAAAAATAAGTTAGTAGTTCCTAACTTTTATGAAAAAAAGTTTATAAACTCTTAACATCTTATTTTAAGAACTTATAAGTTCCTTTCTAAAAAAATTTATCAAACACTTTTTTGTATCTTCTAAGCTCTAAAATATCTTATAAGATGTTTTAAAAAGTTTATAAACTCATCCAAACACCCTCTTAAGTCTTAATGTTCCCTTAGCTAGTTAATAATTTTAGTATTTTACTATTTTATTTTAGAATTAAAAAGTTAATTATTCTTAATTTAGTTAATTTTTTTTATAATTATTAATTCACATTATGATTAATTAATATTAATAAAATGACATCAATATAAATTAATTATAAAGTAAAGCAATATTAATTTTATATTAATTAATTTTATCATTTATATATATTAATTTTTCAATTTTTTTATTTAATATTATTTAATTATCATCATTACCATCTAATTTTTTTATTGCTAATTTATACATATATTCATTTATATATAGATTATGAAATTTCATATATTGAAAAAATAAAAATAATTTATTATGTATAATAATATATTATATAAGATAATTTTTTAAAACATTATTTAAATATATATTTATATGTTAAAATACATAAAAATAGAATATATTATATATAATAATTTTTTAAATATTATTTATTGAATAAGGATAACGAATTTAATTAAATTGTGGATAATTGAAAATATAAATGGATATATCCAACGGATATGTATTCGAAGTGGATATTAAACGGATTGAATAGACATTTATTATATTCATATCCGTTTATAGTCGGATGTCTACTAATTAAATACGAATAATATCTGCTTTAAATAGATATGAATAATAAGTTCATAAATAGATTTGAATGCAAATGGTAAACAAATTTTTAAATAATCATTTACAGATTAGAGAAAAACTCTATCAGCTTGTCTAAATGTTAAATGGCAACTTGAAAGTTGTCACTAGTAATGCGACAATAATAAATGTTTTTGCCACAAGGATGACTTTCACAAATTTAATAATGAAAGTTGTCATTAATGCTTATTTAAGTCAAGTCATTGTTGGCATTTGTAATGTACATGTGTAGTGAGAATTTAATGATAAAAAAATATAATTATAATTTCTGATAATTTTTTGACGTCATTATGCATGTATTAATTGATAATCAATAATGATAATTTAAATATAAATATCATTGCATGCTTTACTATTGTGGATTGGAGCAAGTCAAGTTATGTGATCCAAGGGAATGAAAGAACAAACTAGTTTAGTTGTGAAGGGTTCGGTTCAAGCTTAATGAAAGTAGTTCACTTAGCCTACCGAAACTTCCCCTCCTTTTCTTCCTCGAACAGGTAGGGCTGCTTGGACGTTAGCAAGCATTTGATTTTTGAAATGTTAGCATATTCTTCATCATCTCCTTCATTCCTTTCTTTATCACCTCTAGTTCCCATCTCTATATCTTGGACTCCCATGGCCCCTTCCAGGGAAAATTATAAATTTGGTCCACCAACTATACCCTCTTTCGATTTTAATCCATTCTGATATGGGGTTAGCACATTTGGTCCATAGGCCCATAAATTTTTGCACATTTGATACAATATTTTGCAATTTTGGTCCATCGGGCTAATTAATTTGAAATTGAGCCCGTTAGAAGTCCAGTCAACGGCAATTGGGCTCCAATTTGGGCATTTTATGCCATTTGGAATGAACCAGCCACGTCACCCTACCTGCTGCACCACGTGGATAAAAATGAAAAGTCATTATAAAATGAAAAAAATATAAAATAGTAAAAATGTGTAAAATAATTTATTCAAACTTAATGAAATATTTATTAATTAATAGATAATAATTAGTAAAAATGAATAAATAAAAATTAATTAATAAATAAAAGAACAAATAATTGAGAATAATAAAAGTCTAAAATAAAATTAAATAAATAAATAATTTATATACTAGAAAAAATTAAAATAATATTGCATTCAATTATATTAAACAATAAACATTA
>JACGDI010005692.1:87160-102588 GCA_014898725.1 Jacaranda copaia
TTTATTTATTCTTTTTACATATATTTTTATATATCTTTTTTCATATATTTTTTTAAAATATATTATTTCATTCATTTTTGTATCTCTTTTTTCATGTCCTTTACAATGTTCGAGAAACCAGACCGGCGAGCGAACCGGTAGCATTATTGGTTACAAGTTCAACCGGTCCAATCGATTTAACCACTGGTTCAACTGGTGTGACGTCATAATTATATTTAATATTATATAAATATATTAAATATATAAAAAATATAAATATATATATATATAAAGGGAAAAAAATAAAAAAATATCAAGTATCATGAAACTTTCTCCAAACTCTACATCATACTAATATTCAGACGTCAATTTAAAATACCAAATCATAAAATAAGATTTGTTAGAAAAAATCCTTATATAATCTATTACAACTTACGAAACAATAAACACCAACTCAAATAACATAAAAATTTAAAATGTAAATAAATATTTTTAATTTTTAGTTTTTATTTTTAGAAAAAAAAGAAAAGAAAAAACCGATTTAAAGTAAAATTGGTTCACCAGTTGAACCGGTATTTTACCAGTTGGCACTAATTTTTTAATCAACTGATTTTATATATCAAATCGGACTAGAACCATGACTGGTTCTCTTTCAAACTGGTCAAACCAACCGGTCCGGTCCAATTTCTCAATCAATGCTCCTTTATAACAATTTTTTATTTTAAAATTTTAAAACTACTTTTAATTTTTTTATTTTCATCTTTCTAATTTTTCCTTTTTTATTTATATATATATATATATTATATACAACTATAAATGTAAAATATATAATATAAAAAATATAAATATGTAAATACATTGTAAATACATAAATATATAATATAATATAATATAATACATTAGACATAATATAATATATTTATGTGTTATACATAATATATATTAATAAATAAATATTTTATATTATATTTTATAAAATAACACCCATCCTCACCCCCTCCCCTTCCCATCCCACCTTCATATTACTTGCCATGGTTGCTGCTCCCACGAGCAGCGACCATGGCCCCCCATCTGCGATCGAAAATGGCCGCTGCTCATGGGAGCAGCAATCATGGCCCCCCATTTGCGATCGAAAATGCGGCCATAGAGGTACTGCTAGTGGGAACAGCAGCCATGGCCCTCCATCTGCGATTGAAAATGCGGCCATGGAGGCAGCCTTTGCAAGCGGCGCCCATGGTCGTAGCTCACAGGGTTCGGTGGCCAACTTCCAGTGTCCTCAGCAGTTGGGGGTGGGGGTTTGCTATTGCCTGCAGAGGCTGGTAGCCATGGCTAACTACATTCCTGGTGGTTGGGGGATGGGGATAGGGGATGGTTGGGTAGGTTAATGTCGACTGGTTTTTGAAATTTTTTTTTCCTTAAGTTTTTCCATTTTTTATATTTTTGTTCGGTTTTAGCCATTTGTTGATGTGACAGCTAAGGTGGACACTGATGTGGGCACCATTTGACAAATATCACAAAATCCCCAATTTTTAGGTCCAATTGACGCTGATTAGGCAATTTTCCAGCCCAATTGAAAAATTTTCAACCCAATGAACCAAAATTGTAAAAAATTGTATCAAGTGTGCAAAAATTTATGGGCCCATGGACCAAATGTGCCAATCTCATATCAAAATGGACTAAAATCGAAAGAGGGTATAGTTGGTGAACTAAAATTGCAATTTTCCCGCCCCTTTCGGCTTGCTCCATATTCTCCCTGGTTGGGAGGTTGCTTCTTCTTTCGCTCTTACCCTAGCTATTTTGATAAGACGAAAATTTTTGTTACTTAATATATATAGTTAGCTGGTGATAGTTTTCAAATTATGCACCACATATATATTGTAAATCAAGGAAGTTGTTATGGAAGAAGAAGGAAATACCAGTCGGGAGCAAATGCAAACAATTTAAGTTGAGAGAAGAAAGAATATTCGCATTAATTAAGTGAGAATGATATCAGTACATATATACACCTCCAAGCATCATTAACTAACCCTAATAAGCAATTAGCTAAACTAACAAACTAATAACAGAATTATAAGGTAATTAAACCCTATCTATCAATTTTTGCATACGGAATCTACTCTAATACCCCTTCCCTTCAAGATGGACTGTGGAGGTTGACAATGGCCATCTTGGAGAATAGAGATGAGAGAGACGATGGCGGAAGGGGTTTGGTTAGCATGTCAGCAAGCAGGTTGTAGGATTGAATAAGCAGCAGTTTGATGACGTTGGTGGAGACTTTATCTCAAAAAAAATGACACTCCAACTCGATGTGCTTGGTTGACTCGTGAAACATAGGAATAGTGGCGATATGGAGGGCTACCTGATTGTCACAAAAGATGATAGCCGGAGTCTAGGCGAAAGCCTGGAAATCATATAGGAGTTGGTGGAGCCAGATGATCTCATTGGTTGTGATAACAAGCACCCGGTACTCAGTCTCGGCAGGCGAGTGGGAGACAGTGGACTACTTCTTCAACTTCTAGGATACAAGTGAATCACCAAGAAATACACAAAATCCCATAGTAAACTTTCTAGTTTCTGTACACAAGGCCTAATCGGCATTGGAGAAAGCACCAAGTTGGAGTTGCGAGGAAGAGAAGACGATGCCATGGCTGGGTGCAACTTTAAGGTACCATAGTAAATTATGTGTGGTTTGCATGTGAGATGTCTGAGGGTTGGCGAGGTACTGACTGAGCTTGTGAACATCATAAGTAATGTCCGATCTTGTGAAAGTTAGATACAGTAATCTGCTGATGAGGTACCTGTATTGGGAAGGATTACGAAGTGGGTCCCCATCAGATGTATTGAGATGCAACTTAGGTTCAAGAGGACAATTGGTCGGCTTAGCCCCAAGAAGACCAATGCCTTCCGAGAGCTGTAACGTATAGTGGCGTTGAGACACAAATATGCCAGAGGGTGATCGTGCTACTTCCAAACCTAGAAAATACTTGAGTTTGCCTAAGTCCTTGAGCTTGAATTCATGTTGCAGAAGAGATTTGAAGTGAGTAATCTGGGCTGATGACTGGCCTGCTAAGACAATATCATCCACATAAACTAGTAGGGCAGAATTGGAATCAAAACAGAAAAGACTGTAGTTAAATTTTGCTTATCTGAATCCAAGCAAGAGAAGAGTGTTGGTGAGTTTAGAAATCCTTTGTTTCAATGCTTGTCGTAGACCATCTAAAGCTTTATGGAGTTTGCGTACAAGCTTGGAGAAAAATGGTTGTTGAGGTGAATGAAGAACACACCCAGGATATAAGTCCTTGCAGACTTCCTCAAATAAGTCATCGTTGAGGAATGCATTGTGAACATCAAACTATTCCAAGTGCTACTGGTTGGCTGCAGTAAGGGAGAGAAGAACTCTGACTGTAGTGAGCTTTGCTACGGGAGAGAAAGTGTCTAAGAAATCAATGCCGTCCTATTGTGTAAACCCTTTGGCAACGAGCCGGGCTTTGTGCCTCTCGATCGAACCATTTGCTTTAAGTTTAACTTTGTAAACCCGGCAACATCCAATAGTATGCTCACCTTGGGGAAGAGTTACAACAGAGTAGGTTTTATTTAACTCAAATGCTCACAACTCAAATTGCATGGCTTACTTCCATTATGGAATTTTGATTGCCTGCAGGAAATGTTGAGGCTCATAATGTGAGGATACATAGGGGAAGAAATTTCTGTAAGTTGAGGAGAATGAGAGATAGGATAGATAGTTGGATGTAGAGTATGATGATTGTGGGTTGAGGGTATTGGATTGAAGGAGGCTGCAATGATAGTCACGAAGGGAAGATGAGGCCTTGATGACTCTACGAGATCGTCTAAGAGGAGCAATATTTTGATGAAGAGTTCTATAGGCATTTTGAGAAGACTTATGTGACACTGGGAGATTTAGTAGCTGGAATAGGTAGCACGAGGTTCGAAAAAGGATCAATAATTGGAGTATTGAGGTGTATTATTTGAAAGGGGAAGATGTTTTCATGGAAGACAATGTTTCTGGACGTGAGAATTTGCTTAGTATTGAGTTTATATAACTTATAGCCCTTAGTATTTGGAGGGTATCCTAGAAAGACATTTGGAATAACTCTTGGTTGAAATTTAATTTGATGGGCCTGCAGTGAAGATGTGTAAGTGAGGCAGTTGAACACTCTTAGGTGAAAATAATATGTTTGAGAATTATATAGAAGTTCAAAAGGTGATTTGTTTGCTAGGATGGGAAAGGTCTTTGGTTGATAAGACGGGTGGCGATCATTACACATTCATTCTAAAAGATAATTGATATTTGAGACTCAAGTACAATGGCTTGGCTACATTTAAGAGGTGTTGATGCTTAGTTTGACAACCGAGTTTTGTTAAGGGGTTTTGGGATAAGACAGTTGATGAAGCACACAATGTTTAGAAAAAAATTCTTTGAGCAGGAGTTCCTTGGCATTGTCACTTCTTAGTTGTTTTATACGAGTGTTAAACTAAGTGGAAATCAATGTGAAGAATTTAGAAATGATGGTGGTGGCTTCTAATCTGTGTTTCATTAAGAATTTAACCATGTGTGGTCATCTGCAATAGTGAAAAAGAATCGGTGACTGCTGTATGATGGAGCATGAAAAGGGCCCCAGATGTAAATATGAACTAAATCAAAGGAAGATTGAGAGAAACTGTTGTGAGACGCGTAAGGTATAGAGTAGTAATTTTCTTTATCAAGATCAGTGCATTGAAGTCAAGGCATCAGGAGAATGAGCTTATTAAAATATGGATGCCCAGGTCTACTATGCCATACATGAGTAGAAGTTTTATTGACTATGCTATTACAAGAGTGAGAGGTAAAGTTGGACTCTAGGACAAATAAATCCTTGGTTCTTTTACCCCTGCCAATCACAGTTGAGGTTCGGAGCTCCTGCATCACACAATGATCATGTAAAAAGGTAATTTGAAATGAAGAATCTTGTAGAAGAGCAGTTATAGAAAGTAAATTTAAATGGAACCGAGAAATACAGAGCATGTTATGGAGCTTAATGTGAGGAGTGAGGGTGATATCTCCTATGTAGTTGATGGAAATGTGAACGTTATTTGGTAGAGAGACAGTGGAGTGTTGGATAGGGACTAGGTTCTAGAATAAGGTGGCATTGCAGCATATATATGGAGGGAATGGAGATGTGAACATTATTTGGTACAAAGACAGTGGAGCGTTGGATAGGGATTAGGTTCTCGAATAAGGTGGCATTGCAGCATATATTTTAGACACCCCAGAGTCTATGATCCAAGAGGTAAAAGATGGAATTGAGGATGATAGAGAGGAACATATACTTATAGTTTGAACTTTTGTTTGATCATTAGTATCAATGGGGTTGGCAGATGTATTGACATGAATAGCAAGAAGCTGAACCAGCTGGTTATACTGAGAGGTGTTCAAACTCTGAAAGAATAAACTAAGGTTGTTTGGTGGCTATTGTTCTGAGACCTGCTTAACTTATTTGATGCAGTAGGAGGCCAAGGCGGCAGAGTAGGGTGTGAGGTTGCTGGTTGATTCCGTGGCTTGAAATTAAAACCAGGAGGACAACCATAAATTTTTTAATCAGTATCCACAGTGTGGCCGTAGTAGGAGCAATGCATACAAAATGGTCGATCCTTCTTAATGCCTCTATCGTTGTTGAATAAGTTGTGACTAGTGGATTGAGGTTTGGTACTAGGCTTGTGACCATCTGTTCTCACAGTGAATGTTGTGGAATTGTTCAAGTTAGGATGAAGAAGGATGCCGACATTTCTTTGCTGTTCTTCTTGGGAAATCAATGCAAAAACCTTGCTAATAGGCGGGAGAGGGCAAGATCTTACTTCGGATTTGGGCAAAAGATTCATGTAATGATCTGCAATAGCTCTCATACCACCGCAAGTACATTGACTACAAGTGTATGACGGCTGAAAATTGCTCAATTCCTCCCACGGAGCTTTCAACTTGGTGAAGTAAGCACTCACAAAATTTGTGCCTTAATTATGATTGGCTATATCTTGGCGTTACTGAAAGATTTTAGGACCATTACTCTGTTAATACTGTTCCTTAAGATCGAGCCATATCTCACATGTGGACTTAGAGAAATTATGCTATGTCGATGTTGTTTTTTCTTACCCAGGAATTCGGAAGAGGAAGGTCATTTGCCCGAGGTTTTGGAATGGAGCCATCAATAAACCCTGACTTATTCTTGACGGAGAAGGCTGTAATCATGGCGCGGCTCCAAGATGAGTGAATGTCGCCAGTGAGAGGCTACAACGCTAGAACTAGGCCAGGATTGTCACTGTGATGAAGAAAGAACGGATTGGAACAGTCGACGACGGCAGATTGACCAGTCAATGTAGCTGAAGAGCGAAGATGATCCATCGGAGAAGATTGACGACAGAGTAGAAGACTGATAGTGGTGAGGAGACGTCGAAAGAGAAGGCTGGAAGATTGAGAAATTCCATAGACAGAGAATTAACTGGGCGGAGAACGCTCCTCTGATACCATGTTAATAGAGGAAGCTGCCGCGGACGGAGGAGGAAAAACCAGTCGGGAGCACATGCCCGCAGTTTGAGTTGAGAGAAGAAAGAATATTCGCATTAATTAAGTACATATATATACCTCCAAGCATCATTAACGAACCTAATAACCAATTAACTAAAGTAACAAAATAATAACAGAATTAGAAGGTAATTAAATCCTATCTATCTATTTCTATATATGGAACCTATCCACTCTAAATATATATTGCCCATGATTGTAGACTTTATTATTTTTTTCGATATATTTTTTTTCTAAAATATTAAAAATATATCTTCACTATTTTGAAAAAAAAAGTAAATTATTAAAATGTAAAAATAAATAATTAAATAAATAAAACATGCATGCACTACAAAATACAGGCATATTTACAGGTTACTTAATAAGGGTAATTCAATACCAAAAAATTAACCATATGCGAAGGAAAAAGTCCTATCAAACTAATTTGTTTTTGACTATAGCTACAAATTTACATAGCAAATATAATTTTTTAATTATAAATAACAAAAATTATTAGTAATTAATTTATACTTTTTTTATGTTAAAAAGTAATAATATTTTTGTATTATCTATAAGAAAATTAATAATAATAATAATAATAATAATAATAATAATAATAATAATAATAATAATCAATTACAAATTGCTGGTAATGACTGTTAGCGAAACAAGAGCATTATCCACGGCAACCAATTAAAACATGTCATTATCGGTCAGAATGAATTAAGCATGCGATTCAAGTAACAGTAGGCAACTTTCTGTAAATTCTTAAACATATGAATTCAAAATTTAATTCAAATGAAAACTTATAATTTTATAAATCAGAATATAACACAAGCATGTGAGATCAAAATAAAGTCTTAAGATTGTTGGAAAATCCACCATGAGTACTTGTGTTAAAACATATATTATAGTAACTTAATTAACACTATATTGCAGAAATTAAGTAGCATAAAATTCAATACATAGTAGGCAGGCTTACACATATATTAAAATACTAAAAATAGTATAGAAAGCCAAATTGGGACGCAAAACATAAGAATGCAAAAGTAGAGTGAGATCTGTGTACCACATAGTGTCCTTAAGAAGTGCTTCAAAATTCTTAATGAATGGTCTCTCAAGATACAATGATCTTGCCAAACAAAGTAAGCACTCTAGTTGTTTGGATTCTAGAATCTACTAACTTAGAAACTCTTTTAATACAAGTGTAAAGTGCTCAGTTAGTGCAAATGTAGTTATCATTTGTAATGTTTTTTTTTTCCTTTTTTTTTCCCTCTCTTTATCTTCAGTGGGCTTTAGGCACTCCTATTTATAGTTGTGCAATACAACTTGTTAGCGAGACATATCTCCACTAAAAAGTGGGAGGCTCAAATCATAGCTCTATCTCATGAGTTAACTTTTCTATATGGCTATGTCTATTGGGTACACCAAAAAATAAACGTTTATCTATTTTATTTTCACACCCACACTCTTTTTCCAATATGAAATAGCTCAATCTATCTCACTATAATATCCTTAATTATTTCTCATTTTAATTTTAATTTTTTTATTTACTTTTTCTTTTTTTTTTTTAAATTTTGATATATAAATATGCCGAAATTTTCACAATCCACATATAAGATCCACACATTTATTTTCAGAATTGATCATCCCAAATACGAAGCTGACTTGCAGGGATCATCAGATGTGTTTTTATGCCACCTCATTTGTGTCAACGATTCCCTATCAAATTCATGGACCAGATTTTTAGATTTTTGGAAATATCACTTTGACATTGTCAAGCTACATGATAATTAGTATATATTAGAAAATCTAGGACAATAGTGTTATATATGGAGCCTAATATATGAGTTCCAAGAAAAATTGTTAACTTTGCTACATGAGAATCATAGTGCCTTTCATGTTTAATTCGATAGGTACGTAGTCCAAAAACACAATAAAAAAATTAATACTAATGACAAAAAATATAATAACGTAAAAATTATTATTATTATATTATTTTCTTTTGGTAATTGAAAATTGTCATTGCATACTCGCATATAAGTGATAATAACTGTATTACTCTAGTAATGATATTTTTTACGTGGTAATAATTTTTATTTTATTAAAATATTATTTAATAGTGATAAGAACTAGTATTCTAAACTATCAAGTTTAACAACTAATGATACATATGTAGTGACAGCCTAGTCATAATAGTAAAATCACCACTATAATTTATAACAAAATTTTTGTTGTCATTGAAAATGTATTATTAATTATCAAGAACGACAACTTTAACATAATTCTTGCCATCTACTATTTTGTTATTATTATTTTTATCTTATAGTAAAAGAGTAACTAATAACATGTGCAGTAACATACTGTGATCATATTTGATTTAAATTTATTATGAAAATAGCATTAGGAAATTCAGAGCACAAAATACACCCAACACAAGAATATACTAACTCGAGTAATTATATCCACGAGTCATAGATGTACAGTAATATTTTTATTACCAAATCGAAAGAGGTACAATCCAAAGATTTATACAAGAAACTCTTAAGTATTCAATATCATATTTTGCAAATCAATAAGTGTCTTAATTATGCAAAGATAGTAAATTGAGTACTTCCTTTTGTTGTAGAACTGTATGCGCTATTAATTCAACTTTTGTACAGCAAGAGAGGATTCTTGTCTTGTTGTGGAAAAGATAAGATGAAGTCACATGCAAACAGCCAGAAATATATTGTTTCCTACTGGCTATATACTACATATACATACTCCCATGCATGCAGAAAAATCACTTTCTCTACATGCCTACAGAACCTGTAAAAGATTATTGTGTTCAACTTTGATGAAAAACATGAATTTTAAATTTATAAATTACAAAATTTATATAAACTTCTATATTTTTATAACTTCTGCTCCTATATTTTTATTTCTGGATCCATCCCTGTACCACGGCAAAGGATAAGTACTCCTCATACCTTTCGACTTCTTCTAGTACAATACCAGGCCTTTGGTGAGAGGCTTCATTCCTCCTAGTTTTCTTGTCTCAACGAGTGGTAGGCTTATGGCTCTACTAGCCGCCTCCATGCAGGAAGCAACTTCTTCCACGTCTCCATATGTTGCTTCGTACTAAGGTCAAGCATCTTGGTGCAAAAAGTCCTGAGCTCGTCACCAAGGCAAAAGAGATTCGTGCAGTTAATCACGAGCTGCATGACAGTCCTAGTTATTTCCCTTGGAGATGCTCAGACCTCCAGTTTAAGTTGGATGAGCTCCTCAAAGGCAGGTGGAGCAGCTTCCAGACAAGGAGTCTAGAGCCAGACATCGCTTCTTTAGTGATGTGTGTCCTCCTAAGAGTCGATCTGTTGTGGTGCATCCTCCTATTTGTTCACAGCTGCCCGTGGGGAAAAAGCCCCTGCACTTTTGTACTCCTGAGTATTGATCTAGATCTAATTCGTATTCTCAGCATTAAATCTAGTGTTATTCTTATAAATAACACCAAAGTAATATGGATTCTCAAGGGAGATATAATTACTTGGGATTTTTCCTTCCATGCGACAAATCAAAATAAAGAAAAGTTGGGAAAGTACAAAAAATAGTTTTATTGCTCTTGTTTCTTTGAATGTGTCTTTAATATTCACATCAAGGTTTCATTTACAGGCGATTCAAGAGGAGACATTGATCCTTTATAATAAGCATGCTCTTATGGTGGATCTTCATAGGCTTCCAAGTACTAGCTATTACGATAAAATACAATATTGAACACGCTGAGCCATATGTTATACGTAGAAAATTCGATAGGCCTTCAATAGCTAGCTCATATCAGTGATACATGTAAGATTCTGATGCAGTGCAAGAATGGTCCTTAATACTATTAAAGTAAAATTATTATATGATCTGAAAATATTAAATATTAATTTGGACAATATGGATAAGTTCTTGACGAATATGAACTTTGGAATACCCTGATAGATAATAAAAATTTTATTAATATAGTAACAATAGGAAATGCTTCATGAGCAGATAAAGATTCATTTAATTGAAAGCCTCCAAAAATTAGCACAATATACACATATTTGATAAATCTTGGATTATTTGAATAGAAGAATTCAAATTTTCAAAAATGATTTCATATATATAACTCCATAATAAGTGAATTTCAAATCCATCATAATCCAAGATAGATGTACAGGGGCCAAAGGGAGGCCATCACCCCACCCTCACCCCCAGAGAGATAAGAGAAATTTGTTTGTACTATATTCATATTCTATTTTACTCATTATACTTTGTTCTGTGGTTTGATTTGCCAACAAACAGTTGAATTTTATATGGCATCTATTATGTTGTAGTATTATGTCATGTCACTATTATTGCCTGTCTTGTTACTTGAATCCCTGCTCATCAATACTTTGCTTATTGATAGGTTTACTTTCAATAGGTTTTCTCTTGACTACTTGTCATATTCTCCCCTCTAAGTCCTTAGGACTTGCCCTTCCTATTAATTCTTATTTCCTTTCCAAACAGGATCAGAAGGATAATTGACGGCTTGAGGCTTGCCTAGTGACAGGTGTTCAAAATTTTTGTAATAGACTAGGTGCTTATGTATGTACATTTTATGGACTTGACTAGGTTGCTCCTAAATCTTATGCTTAGACTTTTGGGTACCTTGTGTAAATATTTTGGTAAGCTTGACATTATCTCCTTATATGTATATGTGTTTGTGTCCCTTAGGTTTAGTGGAATGTAATAGTAAGTTGGAATAAATGGTTTGGGGTTGCTATAATCTATTTGAATCGAATATTTTCGAGGTGCGTATTTTATTTGAATTATGTGAATTAATATGGCTGGAGTAGCACCTCAATCTGAAATAGGCACTTCCTTGGGGGTGCTATAACACCGACAAATGACAATTTAAAAAACACACCCTAGCACTTAGCTCAGTCTCTTATCTCTCCATTACCCAAGCATTTAACTCAATACCCAACCACTTGGCTCGAAAGGACATGTGGCATGCACGTCATTAGGGCTGTAAATGAGTCGAGCTCGAGCCAAGCTTGATTCATTTTGAGAGATTGAGCTTGGGCTTGAGTGGATTATTTTAAGCTCAAGCTCGATGAACTAAAATTCATGAGCTCGAGCTTGAGCTCGACTCGTGAGCTCATTTAAATTTGAGCTCAAGCTCGAGCTCGAAGCTCAGTATGCAAAGCTCATTCAAAAATCTGAATTGTAAATGTAATAACTCTATAAGAAATACTACATCCATAACTGATTGATCCAAAATAATAAATCCTTGCACTAATAGAAATACTACATAACTCTACAAAACTAGCATACCAATACATAACCATTTATCTTGCTTAAACATAATATCACAAGATTTTTGAAAAGACAAACAAAACATTCCAACATATGTCAATTACAAACTCAATAATCATCCTTTTCATTGTTGTCCCTTCGTCCTTTGCCAATCAATGCTAAATAAGTAAACAAATAAGTCTTCACAATACTATACACATGCAATATAACAGTTCATTTTAATTCAAACTAAAATAAGTTCAATGCATTCATCAACTCTAAATGCAACAAAAGCAACTCTTAAAGGAAAAATCAGCTTGAAGAACATATTCTTGACCAAAGTGCCCTATGCTAGGTGGTTGTTAGGTTTTTTTCAGCATCAATTTTACCAAGAGAAACATAATAAATGATCAAATCTATTTTCAAATGAACATACTACAAACAATAAAAAATTAATTTAGTGAGGGTTAAAATTCCTTTAGTGGGTGGTTTAGAAAACCCCCGCAATTATATGTCCAGCTACTTCTTAACGGGGGTTTTTGAGCAATCACCATTATGACCCCCGCTAATAATTCAAGTTGATTTGTGGGGTTTTTCTTATTTAGGAGTGGTTGCAAAACCCACACAATTATAAAAAAGAATTATTTCATGTAATATTAGTAGGGGTTTCAAACTCCCACAGTTATTCAAGAATATTATATCATATAATTTTAATGGGGTTTTAAACCCTTGTTATTATTAAAATGTGGTATTTGTTCAAAAAATTAGTTAATTTTAGTAGGGGTTTACAACCCTCACAATAATTTTTTTAAAACTATTTTTTTGGTTAATTTTCAATATCCTTATATACCATTTCATATACCTACCGATAGATCTTCATTATCAAAATTCAACATAATCAATTGATTCTAAAATCAATCTATTAAAATCAAGTCACAAATACATCAACATCCTCAAAAATATCAACATCAACATCCTAAAAAACGTCAACATCATAATCCACAAGGACTAAAATGTTCAATTTAGTTTCCCATGTAAGTAAACACAACAAATAAGTAGCTAGTGAGAAGCTTCAATGTGATCTTGATTACTGGCACTTGAAGATCTTCCAACTTGAGGAGTTGATCTTGTATCAAGTTGTTCTGATGCTTCTGATATGTGCTTGTTTGATTTGAATCCATGGTGGAGTAGGTGCAGCCTGTGCTGTTTTGTGTGAATTTTTAAAACGTTTAGCCTTTGGCATTGCTGCATATATATATAAAAAAACATGTTAAACACAAGAATGAATCAGTTATTGCAAATATAAGAGACATGGCCTAGTTTGCAGTAAATGGTTTTCTGGTTGTAAAATCAACCACTGGCTCCAAAGTTGCTGACTTTGAAGCTTTCAGCATTTTTTTCCTGTAAATATATTATCATTACTTCACTACAGAAGTGCATAGCAACCCATACAGTTGAAATCTACTCTCCCTTCTTCTCATTTCAGCTTCATTATCAACATTTTGCTTTATGGGATATGACAACTTTTTTGGTAGTTAGCTGGCGAAACAACAAGGGAAGTGAAAGCATTTGCAGATATGCACCAAAGGAAAGCTGGGTTGGCAAGGCATTCAGATGCTTTTATTGCCTTACCAGGCTGGCATATGTAAGGCCTTGCCCTAAATCTCCTCATTGGTGCTATATTTATGAGTTAAATTAGCCAAAGATTGAACTTAGAGTTCATCAAGAAGTATAGTAAAGATACTAAAGTCATTTTAGTCCTCTTGAAAAGATCATGTTATTCCATAATTACCTACAAGTACTAGGTAGCCTGAATGATCAATCCTTTTGTCACAAAATCCAAGACGCATGATTAAGGACCAACTGTTGAGGTTATAGTTTTTAACCCACCATCGTTTGCCAATCAGTTGAGGTCTAGAAAGTGTAGTGCATATTTGAACGTAATGCTCAAGAAGACAATAATACCACACTATAAGTTAAAGATTTGAGGCTAATGGGAACTAAGGACTAACACTTATTATGTATTATTTTTTGCTAATTTAATAACTATTTATTTCAATTGATAATTTAAGAGTTTAAAATATTGCAATCCTATAATTGCACCTAAAAAGTTAAAAGAAGCATCTTAGTGCGAAGATCATCATTTTCACATCAAGCACATGTATGACACAGTGAATAGACACCCATCCTTTTTCAACCTAAAAGAAATAATTCTAGAAACAGATAGAAACTCATAATGATGTGGAACAGAACCCATTAAAAGAAATTATACCAGAAGAGTGAACCAATTCCCCAAGTCAATAAGATTGCAGAACACGTTACTTAGCAAGATATAAGAGTTCACAGGATAGAACTTACAAATGCAGTCATGTCAGTAGTACTTCATTTAGTATTCTCTGCATCATGCCCATACTACAAGCAAAGTAAGAAATTGATTAGGAATACCTAAAAGAGAAAAAGAAAAGAAAAATACATGCAATAAAACAATCAAATATAAGCATCTACAATAGAATCGGTTCGACCAAGAGGTATCAACTGAAAACTTGAAATCCTTCAAATTGTAGCATAACATCAAGATGGAGCAAGAATACAAAATTAGGAATCACCCCTGTAGGGTTCCAAATTAAAAAATCTTCTAGAAGACTATTAAAACACAATTATAGATAGCAATAGTTAGTGTATTTCACTATAACAAAACCACCATGCATTAACATCTGCAAACAAAATTGTATAACCATCCTACATAATTTGGAATTAAATTAAGCTACACCATAAGCTCTCAAAATCAATTCCATAGTAACATTGCTCAGTATAAGCCATGATTAATCATAATTTTCCTAATTCACAGAAGTAAGAGAGGTGTCCCCACCTAAAATAGTAACACGTAAATGCTTAGTATAAAACAGGATATAATTTATTCTACACAATTACACAACTCAGTAGTTGGTAAAAGCAAAATAGCAACATTTAACCCCTCACAACCACCATTTTGCATTACTCTAATTCGCTACAGTAATCTACCAAAATACTAAGATTGGCAATTTATACACAACCTTCAAAGTTTTAAGTTGTAGGACATCATAATAATATTAAGCTCTGTAGTGAGATTATGCTTAAAAAAAATACAGCTCGATCCCATTGTTTTACATTTAATGGGCATGACTTTTCACATATTTTCATTGTTTGTACAGTATATCTTCTAACCACACTTTTACCTTTTCAAATTGGAATGTTGAAAGCATGTGCAGGCTAGGCTTATCCTCTTATCCTCCATTCTTATTAGAAACATTCTGCAACTTGCAGGGATTTAAAAATTCTTGCAAAAAAAAAATAAAAATTGAACAGATCTTTAGCCCTGTTTGTTCATGCTTGTAGCAAAAAACAACCACACAAGAAAACTGATTCTTGAATTAAAAGAACTAGACTTAACAAGAGTAGACCTCTTAGACATACCTGGTGGCCTTGAGATCTTTGAAAAAGTAGCAATGGTAGTGGAGAGGAGCAGCAGTGGCGGCGGCGATTAGGGTGCGAACCTAGCCGATTAGGGCACAACGGACACGATGCTCGCCGATTAGGGCGTGGCGTTGTCAATTTGAGCAAGGGCATGGTG
>JACGDI010005692.1:102630-129563 GCA_014898725.1 Jacaranda copaia
GAGCAGAGAATGAGAAAGAAAGGGAAAAAAGAGATTTGGCTAAAATTATAAAGGAAAAAAAGTAATTTTGATATTAATAAAAAAGAATTTAATAGATTTCAAATTTAGCAGGGTCTAAACCCCTTTAATTATAGTATGAAATTTTATCAAAAGTAAACCCAAGGAATTTTAAAATTTAAATATAATTTTTAGTGATTTGAATTGCTACTACATCTATGAAACCCCATTATTTATTATGAATTTGTCGGGGTTGCCAAACCCCCAGAAAATAAAAGGATTAGTAGGGTTCATAATAACCCCCACTAAATAACCCTCACTAATATATTTATTTTTTGTAGTGACAACAAATTAAATTTTCTAGATTATATGAAAATATATTCTTGTACCTTTTAAAATCTTTAACCTAAAAAACATATTTGTTGGTTAATGCTCATGTCCTTATTAAAAGAACATAAGATAGGCATCAAAAAGTAAAACCAGAACATCAAAAATTTCTTAATAACATTAAATATGCTGATTATCCAAAGAATCTTAGTTTGAGGTGTTCTAATTCTAATTTTTAACTAGCTTTCTAAATTAACAATCAGTTTAAGGAAAGAATAAAACATAGGAAGCATATCTATAACAACATGGCTCTAATTTTTCTGGACTGGTTTCCAGGATTGGAAACCAACTCTAGTATAGAACCGGAAACATATCCAATTCTGGACTAGTTTCCAGAATTGGAAAGCAACTTGTTTCCAAAATTGGAAAGCAATTTCCAGAATTGGAAAATTTCCACAAATAGATGTGGAAATTATCTAAAAAAGATGATATCTCAATAGTTTCCATTTTCACCTGAAAATGAAAAAAGAAAAAAAAAAGATAATAATGATATTTCATAAGAAAAAGAAAGCTTTAATCAATTTCATCAAGACATTTAGTAGAAAATAATGATAGCATACAAACCTCACACTCTAGTTTCTTCTCCTCATTTTAATAAATTATCAAAAAAAAAAAACACATTTATTTATTTATTTATTGACTTATTCTAACATTTTTACTAAAACGAAATCATCCTTTTGAAGCTTCATCGTCAACAGAGAGAATGACTTGTATTATTTTCTTGCCACTCTATAATTCAATATATTAATAGTTAGTAACACTAATAAAAATAATATTGATAATAGTTAAAAGCAAAAGTTATCATGCTAAAATAATTTACCTTGGACTTCTTTTAACACCAAAACGTTTTCTCAACTAATCTCCTCTACACATCAAAACTTGAATGGTATCTAAAGTCAATGAGGCATGATATTTATCAATCACTCTACTTCTAGCACTAAAAGTAGCCTCAGAAGCAGCAGTAGTGATTGGAATGGCTAAAATATCTCTTGCCATTGTTGATAATACTTAATATTTCAGGTCATGAATTTTTCACCACTCCAAAACATCAAAGTATCTTCCTTTATCTTTATCAGCTATGTAGCAATTTTCTTCAAGATACATATCAAGTTCGGACTTTTGAGGTTGAACGGATTCCATAGACCTCAAATAATTGACGTACTCAGACCAACCAGATAAAGATTCTGAATTTCCAATGTCTTGGATTGAAAGATTGCCCCTTTATGCTTCACCACTCGACTCTTTTTCAATATTGTGTATTTCCACATATTCAGAATAAAGTTCATA
The DNA here is from genome assembly GCA_014898725.1 of Jacaranda copaia. Lineage (NCBI taxonomy): Eukaryota > Viridiplantae > Streptophyta > Magnoliopsida > Lamiales > Bignoniaceae > Jacaranda > Jacaranda copaia. Next base: position 104,302 of record JACGDI010005692.1, read on the forward strand.
TAAAGTCTTTCAAACACAAGCAATTTCTCTTTTTGCTTTTTCTGAAAAATAAAGCTTGGGAAAACAGAACTCAAGTGCCCTCATCTTACACCTTAGATCCAAAATAGTTGCTATGGACATTAACAAATTTGAATCCCCCTAATATTTATCAAACTTGATCTTCATTCTCTCAATCATGTTCAAAACACCTCTAATACGGAGCATACTTTCTCAACTATTGCCCAATCATCTTCACTTGGGCATCTTTTATAATGTAGCTCTCGATTGACAAATATTGGAAAAACATCTTTAAACTTAATTGCAGTAGCCAACATCTCATATGTAGAGTTCTACCACACATGGCAATCATCAACTAGCTTTCGATCTGACAAGTTTAGTTGTTTCACAATCTCAGCAAACACCTTAAGTCTTGCATCTAAGTGTCGAACATACTCTACACTATCGCGAATAACATCAAAAATTTTTGAAATTTTAGGAAGACCATCTTGGGCAATAAGTTTAAGAATATGTGCACAGCACCTAACATGAAATATGCTTCCCCCATAAAGCAACTTCTTCTTACTTTTAACATAAACTTTCAAATTTGCAATAGCTGAATCATTAGCAGATGCATTATCTACAGATGTTGTATACACCTTACTCTCAATGCCCTAATCTTCCAAGCATCGCCAAATAGAATTTACAATCTCAAGACCTTAACAAGGACGTGGAATATGAACAAAGTTGAGAACACGCTTTTATAATTGCCAATTCTGATCAATCCAATGACTTGTTATAACCATGTACTCAATCTTCTGGTTCTTGGACTTCCAACAATTTGTTGTGAGACTGATTTTGTTGACACTCTTAAATAAGGACTTTAATCTTTTCTTCTCCATCTCCTAGACATTGACACAAAAACTTTTTGCAGTTACTCTTGAAATTCCTCTCTACTCAAGCATTCCTTGTCTTTGCATTAGATTGAACCCTTTTTCTTCAATAATAGAGAAATGATGCTCCAGTAAGCTACTAACTCTTTCATTTTTCCATGTCAAATTTCCCATCATGTAATGCTGGGCAAGATGCTGGATCCACTTTATTTTTCATAAAACCAAGTTGTGTTTGAGTAAGTTTCTCTTTCTCCTACATAGCGTTTGCTCTAAGAAAAGAGGTACAAGCTTTCAAGTGTCTATGCAGCTGAGTTGTTGGAGTGGTTTAATTTTTCACGAACATATTTTTGCAGTGGTTGCATGAAATCTTAATGGCACCATTACCAACATCTTTAACTTCTTTAAAATCTAACCAAACAATAGACTTTTTTTGTCGTTTAACCTTTTAGGTTAGAGTATCTTCCTCCTCATTGTCCTTCTCTGTGGCACCACATATGGCCATAGTATCTATAGAATTTAAGTTGGCAATGTCTTCATCTGTAGCCATATCTATATCCTTCTTTGTTTGTTCACTTGCTTCTTTGGGAATTTGCATGATGGGGCTTATTGAATCTCCTATAGAAACCAACATAAATTGTGCAAGATCATCAGGTACATTAGAGGACATATCTGCAATAATATGACAAAAATTAAATAATAATATAAGTAAAAATAATTACAGTAATGATATTGAAAAAATAACCAATCAAGCCCATTACTTTTCAGCATTTCATCCAAACACATTCTAATTTTCATTTCTAATTCATAACTACTTTTCAATTTTTGGAAATGCATATAAACTAGAAATGGTTCTGGAAATTAAGCTATATAGGCTCTAAGATTTTTATCTTACACAAACGATGATTTCCTCAATCCCAAAAAATCAAAATTATAAAAAATGATTAGGAAAATAAACAAGTGAAAGCATTAGTTTGGTAGAAAATTTACCAATGTCCAAAGAATCAATGGTTGAAATGGTCATAGTGGACTCTTTTTGGGTAAGTGTGAAATATATATTTTAGGTGCTATTTAGTTAGATTAGGAGTAGTGGAATTTTGGGTTTAATAATTAGGTGGAGCATTATCTAAACCGTACCAAAGAAAGACATGTGATTTTTCAATTATAAGTTCTTCCTAGTCAATAGTCATGCACATCTCTATATTGCTTTCTTATCCAAAAAGAAGAGTTTGTAAAACATTTGGTGAGACGAAAATAGTGTTAAGATAACATGGGAAACAACATAAACGAAAGAGGAAAGAAAAAAAATCCAAGATTATGAAAATTGGTTGCAAATCCTTCAAGCTAAAGGTGTCGGCAACAGCCATGGATGTGCTAAAAGATTATCCATCAGGCTATGCTTTGTTGGAATCGAAAGCAGTAAAGAAGTTCAGAATTCAGGCTATGCAATTGTAGCTCGATGAGGAACTTAAGCCCAGAAAGATTTATTTTCTCATAGGAATGCTCGAGTTTCCTGAGCTTAGAACCAGACGGGCAAGATCTTTAGCACATATGGGCAATGATAAGGAAAGGCTAGAGGGGTTGATGTTGAGGCAAAGATTAGCTATTGAGCTTGGTTTAGGTTTTGGGCCAAAGCTAGTTCGGGTTAAGATGAGGGTTCTGATGGCCATTACATGAATCTATTATCTTGTTCAAAATTATGGGGTAACAATAAATTAATAGCTAAATCCACCAAACCAAACACCACTAATATCAAGTCTCATATTGTAAATGAACATAGTTTGCTGGCCTTCTCAGCAAAAATAAAAATAGAATGCAAAAATAAAACCTAACAAAAATTCTTCTCTTTTAGTTTCAAACTCACCTCACTTTCTCACATGATGGTTCTTTGGAGTTCGGCCTTCGCAATTTTGCAACTTGATAGACAGTATAAAAATACACCAATATTTAGAAATTTTTTTGAAGTCATAAATTGCTAAAGTGATGGGTTGGTTTTGGTTGGAGTTATAGTGGTAGTGACAGGCAAGTTTTAGCTAGAACGATGGTGGACTTGGTGGACTGTAGTGTGTTCATGATGGAGAAGAGATTAAGTCGAGCAGGGTGTGAGAATTTGGCTAGGGCAGGGGCTGAAGTACTAAATGCTGAAGGAAAAGGAAATTGGGAAACAAAAATAAAAGAAGTATTAATATTATTAAATGTTAGTATTATTTATATATATTTAAAATTTAAAAAATATTAAAAAATAGAAAAGCTCACGAGTCGGCTCATGAGCTTTCAAACAGTTATAATTGAGCTCAAGCTCGACTCATAAAATAGCTCAAGCTCGACAGGCTTGAGCTTGAGTCGAGCTCAAATTGAGCTGGCTCATGAACTTCATGATCTGACTTGGCTCATTTTACACTCCTATACATCATACTGAATAGAACAGTACAATCCATAAAACATTGACCAACAAGGCCGCATAAATAACATGAAGAATGATTTAACCAAGAGTACGAAATAAAGTTGGTCAGCAAGATCAAAATATCAACATATATAGGGAAAGCTGACAAAGCTATAAGGTATGTGGGATAGAAAACTAATAACATAACAGGAGTTCTGGGCATTAGAATGAGTGCAGTCAAATTCAGACAATAGACACAAAAGAGTTAAACAGCGAAGATCATTCACTTCCTAGAAGAATAAAGGCTATTTCCTCACCTTAAAAACTTCACAGAAGTGCTATTGACATCTTATAGTCTAGGAGACCTTAGCTTCTCATCACCTATTCCAATAGAAAGCATTTAAATGTCAAAATATATTCACCGCATCTTGTAAACAATAATTAAATCATTTATGCCTTAAAATCAGATGTTTTTGATTATGAGGCATATTTACCTAATTCAAGTTCTTGCTTCATTTTGATTATGGTAATTTAAACTATAATATTCCGATTGTCTTAATTATCCTAACAAAATCATTATGCGTCCTACTAATATGATATTTAGAGATTTAGTTTCAAAAATAATGCATGGTTATCATACTATTCATGCTATTGTTGTGATAATATTTATGAAGGGTTTATTTGTTCTGAGTCACTCATCATTTCTTAAGTCAATAGCTCCAAGCTCTTGTATAACAATTTAGCCAAATTGTAAGAAATTACCATATTCCATTAATAATTAATCCTTGCAATGTTACACAAAATTTAGGGCTCTGATTATTCTGATTAACTTAATTAACAATAATTATGTTCCAATTACCAATCTTGTCCACTTACACTGTACACAACTTATATATCCAAACATTTTGGCTTGACAACACAAATCTTATCCCAATAGTCCAGAATTACAATTCATTGAAATTAACTTAACTTACATCAATAACCAACTTAATATTTTAACCAAACCAAATCAAGAGACATTTAACGGTTTAAACAAAATTTTTCTTATAATCTCAAATTTAATGTTCTAAGCACATAGTTACTAAACTTATATCTCCCTTATGAATTTTGCATTTGTTTTAATAATAATCAATTTTCATAACATCAAAGAATTTATATTTTTCAATTATATCAATTAACTTAATTTAATGAAAATTATCTTCTAATTAACAATTTGAGTCCATGTTTCACTTTATATTAAAATCACATATAGGTATTCCCGTCCATAATCATAATTTTGGTCTAATTAACTTCTCTTTATATCATAATTTAGGCTAACAATTTAATCATATTAAATTGAGAATCAAATTATCTTATTAATTAGTGTTTACCAAATTGATAAAGTATGAGGTCAATTCACTATTTGTAACTAGTTCGCACGTGCTTGGATTGCTCCCTTGAAGATTCTGCCTTAGAGTTGTTGAACTATCGTGCATTATTACCAAAGGTGGGTCCTGATGCATTGATCAGAAGCCTTATGTTAATTTCTAGTTTCGCAGTTGCTTTGCCACTCATTTATGCCAACAACCGCCATTCCCTTCGCCAGCCATGGCCATGCCCTTTTTCAAATTATTTCTTCGCCGTTGCTTGACACTCCAAACTAAAGCTACCAATTGCTTTTGCTTGTCAAGCTTGTTGATTTTCACCCCTTGGTCACGCCTAGTTGTTACTGGGAATAAGCTACATCTCACTGCCATTGGATTGCTTCGTTTAGCCATTCACTGTCTCTTGTCACTAGGAATTTCTAGGGAAAAGAGGTACTATTGTGTTTGTCTTGTCGAGAAGAAGAGGGCAGTGGGTTTACTCTTGAGTTTTATCAACCATCAGAAAGGAAATGCCGGAGAAGAGTGCTGTGGGTTACATGTGAAAATTTGAAGAAAATAAGGGTTGATTATGCTATTTATAGAGGCTTTTCTGAAAATATCATTTGACCCCAGGATTTTATTTCAACTTCTAATTTAGCCCTAAGTTTGTTAAGTGCCTTAGATTGACCAAGTTGACCATTCTTAATTATAGATTGATCCCCAAAGTTTTCAAATTCCTTACAATTAAGTCCTTCTTATTTATATTTTGAGCCCTAAATTTTTTTTTGTCAAATTAATATTTTTATTTTTAATCTTATTTTCTAAAATGCTAAATTTAGGGGGTGCTACAATCCTCTCCCTCTTAAAAGAATTTGGTTCCCAAATTCTTATCTTCAACTAGTAGAACTTAAGTTAATATTGGCACCTATTTTGCTCTCATTCCCACTTGCCCCGTTCATTTACTAATTTCTTCCATTGTCATTATATACTTTCTCTAATCCCTAGTGATGTTTATTTTGCCAATATTTTTAAGATTCTCCACTTTCTAGGTTTTCCCTACATATCCATTCTTACTATGGCTCATGGTGCCACCTTATTTTTTTAAAGTTGATTAGTAATTTCATAATCCATGGTTCCGTTATCAATCATCACTTAAAGTTTGTTCTCCACAAATGAGCTTATATGAAGTAAATTAAACTATCCCAGAAAAGAATTTCAAATCTCTTTGGTGATCCCATAAAATTACTGAGCACTTCACGCTTATCTTCTACTGGGTAATCCTTATGCATATTGTCACATATCATCTCTAAACTTAAAAAGTTCTCCATTTCACCCTGATAGAATGCATACGACTATTTAAGAGATCACTAAACCACTATAGTAACAAATGACTATTAGCACCATAAGTTCATATTTACATGATATTTACATTAGGGAGTAATGAAGCTCAACTTAACATGATGACTTTTCATAACAAGTCATACATTTTCATACAGCCAACTACAGGTGTACAAAACTATGCATACTAGATAGATACAATCATGAATGATACGTCTACTACTCCATAGATTCCTATCTGAGAAATAAAGCCAAGAGGATGTGGGATCATACTCTCTTCTAATGCTCAAGAACTTAGATAGAATATTTAACCATATGTTTTTGTTTATCCATTTGAGCACTTGAGGTTAACTATTTACTTTTAGGGAAATCCCAGATGAAATGATGATTGATGTTGCATACCATATACTTTCTTAGCCTTTTCCAGTAGTTAGACTCTTTATGTTTCAACCCACTATAAAATTCATGATTTTTCTTGGGCGTTCCAGATTGGACTTTGGGTTGTTTCTTATTTGAACCACTTTCCTGCTAGCCGCATTTCTGAGTTCAAAAGCTTTCCTAACTTTCCTTTCCTTTTATTTGCAATTACCTCAAGGGATTCTTGTTCCACCCGCAAAGCTCTCTTTAAGACTTCCTTGAGGTTAGACTATTTGTGAGGTATGAGGGTTTGTTGTAATTTAGATATTAGTACTTTAACAAATTTCTCAGTCCTGCACCTTTCTTTTCTCAATATCTGTGGGGTATACTGAATCAATCTATTGAATCTAGCTTCATAATACCACACTATCATATCCCTTTGGATAAGACCCTCAAATTCTTGTCTTTGAGTATCTCTTATTTCTCATGGTATGAATCTATCCATAGTTTTCATACGAAGTTTTCCCATATACGAAGTGTTTTCTTATATTCCCATTCTTGACACTCCAAGATCCACCATTGACTCGCAGCTTCTTCCAACAAATGGAAGGCTAATATAAGTTTGAGGTAATCTAAGTAACCTAATATCTAGAAAATATCTTCGATCTCCCTAATCCAAGCTTCCATCTTTTGGTGATCTAATTCACCTATACACATTGGGAGTGGAACTTATGAAGGTGTACTAGAGTTCCAAACTATGAAGGCTGTTCATTTCTCTTTGGATTATTCATCTAACTTTGTTGCTGCCATGATTGTAAAAATTGTTGCCACATTACAACTATCTACTCCATAATCCCTCTTGTTACTACTGGATGCACCAGTAAGCCTTGTGTCCCTTTCTCAACACTTATTAGACGTTTCTATTTCAAAGTGTCTTTTTCCTAGTTTTCTTGACTAGGCAAATGTACTGTGATTAATTTTTGTGACGCCATTTTGTAGGTTGCAAAGCTTTTCCATTGTGTAGGCCACAATTATCTGTAATATTTCATGAAATTTTTGTTAATTAGAGTTCGATAACTTATAGTTCTTATTGCACAAGCTTCAGGATATGTACACAATTTTTCCAAACATAAGACATATTAGAACTCAATTAGTATTAACATTGGATGTTCCCTTATTTCTTGCTTTTCTCTTTCTGCATATAGTGTCTATAAGATGGTTTCTAAACTAATGGTTAGTCTAGCCCTCGACAAAAAAATCACGATTAGGTCTAAGATAGTTATTATGCCTTCTGAACCTATTGTAATAACTATCACATTCCTCTCTGTAGGTCTTCAAACTTGATCTCTTTTCTATTCACCTTTATTTCACAATCATACAAACTAATCTTCATTACTTGCACACTAATTTCCCATGTGATTATGTTGTCCAAATCACACCATACAACTTGTCAAGGGTAGTCCTCAACTAATTAATCTGGGATATTGCAAAACATATCTAATGGTGATATATTTCCTTTGATTCACCTTTTTTTATCTCACAATTGCTTTATTTTTATCAACCCATCCTTCCGCCCTTTAAGTTCCTCATCCTTAGTTGGTTATCTTTACGTTGATTGTCAATCACTTTGTAAATTTTTAGACTTTGTCAATCAATATTGTCCCTTATTTCTTAAGGAACTATATCCTATGCCTAGTGCTACATCTTCTTTGCAAATTAATCAAAGTGTTTCCTTAAAACTTTTTCTTACCTATCATCATGTTATTGCCATACCAATCAATCCTTTAGAAGCTGAGATTATATAATCCCTATTCTTTATTGACAAACTTTGTATTCCTAAATTTAGCAGTGGGTTATGTCCCATTGGAATACCAATCTCCCCTTTCTACTCATATTTGTTCTTTCCAGTACTTTCGTAACAAACCTCCTTTCCCATAATTCTATTTAATAAACTCTTGGTTTCATATCCTTATCTAATGTTCTTTTTTCAGATTTTTTTTTACTTATCACATATCCCACAACTAGTTTCAAGCCCCATTTCCATGGGTTCCTAGGTATTTTCCTCCAAACTTGACATCTTATGGCAAAAGAATCTTCTTTCTTTTCTATGGTCATCTTAAAAATCATACCAATCAACTTTCTCATTATTAATGCACTTGTTTTTCCCAATAGTCATATTGTTCCAGCCACAACTATATATGCGTGTCAAGCACCACTCTTTCCAATGTCATTCTATCTATCAAATTCATCTTTCCATCATGTTATCCCTTGTCAATATAATCATACCCTTTAGATTTCAATTGTACCTATATTAAACACAACCTATCCTTATTAATCATTCATTACTCAAATGCACGATTACCTGCAATAATCATTTTTCTATGTATCTATACAATCTAATTCTTTTTTGGAAGCTCATAGCAAGGATTTGTTCGTCCTAGGGTAATCATTTTCTGACCACTACATATCTTCCCAAAAAGATCCTGTACTTATCAAGTACAATTTCCACAAATGTAGCACCATGTTGATTCCCAAACTAACTCTTCTTATACTAAATATAATTTTCCCCAAAATAGTAATGTTCATCAAATTCAATCTTAATAGATGTTGCTCACATAACACCACAATTCCAAGTAGCATCATCCTTACCAATGACTATACTTTCAGATACTTGACGTACTAGAAATAAGAGGTTATACGCTAGTTGGCTACCCCAGTTAAGGCCTTTCAATTTCTTAATGTCAAGCATTATCTCAAAAGTTCATATTCTATTTAATTCCACAATCAAACTTCATATTTTCCTACCCAAAATTTCACATTCCAAGAATCATATCCTGATATAGATCGGGTACTCTTTAACTTAAGGAAACACATCCTAGATAATTCCAAAGTAAAGCTTAATATGTAATGAACCCATCTATTCCAATTACAAAAATCATTCCCATATTAACTAAGGTCCTTGAAACCTAGGCTCTGATACCACACTATAACGCCCTGCCCAGGAGGTGCCTGTTTCAGGCCAAGGTGCTACTTTAGTCTTATTCACAATAATTTAAATAAAATACAAACCTCCAAAGTATTCAGTTTAAATAGATTATAGAGACCTCAAACAATTAATTCCAACTTAGTATTACATTCCACTAAACCTAACACACATGGACATATATACACATAAGGAGATAATGTCAAACTTACTAAACTATTTACACAAGGTACCCAAAAATCTAAGCATAAGATTTAGGTGCAACCCAATTAAACCAAAAAAATATACATATAAAAGCACCTAGTCTATTACAAATATTTTAGACACCCATCACTGGGAAAGCCTTGAGCTCTCAATTCTCCATTTAATCCTATCTAGATAGGAAATAAGTAATAACAGTAGGGATAAGTCCTAAGGACTTAGTGAGGGACGAATATCACAAGTTGTCAAGCAAAAAACTATTGAAAGTATCTATCAATAAGCAAAGTATTGATGAGCAGGGATTCAAGTAACAAGACAGGTAATAATAGTAACATGACATAATGATACAACATAATAGATGCCATATAAAATTAAGCAATCTGTTGGCATATCCAACTTTATTGCTCTTACAACAAAGTATAACAAGTAAAACACTATACAAATATAGTATAAATAAGTTTCCTTTATCTCTTCGTTACCCAATCATTTAGCTCAGTACCCAAGCACTTAGCTCGGTCCCTTATCTCTTCGTTTCCCAAGTAATCAGCTTGGTACCCAACCACTCAGATCGATAAGAATGTGACATGTATGCTATATTGAATAGAACGATATAATCCATAAAACATTAATAGACAAGGCAATATAAATAACATTTAGAACAATTTAACTTGGAGTACGAAATGAAGCAGGTTAGCAAGATCAAAATATAAACATATATAGGGAAAGTCAGCAAGACTATAGGGTATACGGGATAGAAAACTGATAACATAATAGGAGTCAGGGCACCAAAACAGGAGAAAATAGACACAGAAGAGTTAAATAGTGAAGATCATTTATATCCTAGAAGAATAAAGGCCATACCCTCACTTTAAAAACCCCACAGATGTTCTATTTGACGTCCTATGATCTTGCAGACCCCAACTCCTCATCATCTATTCCAATATAATGTATTTAAATGTCAAAATATTTGCACGACATCCTATAAACAATAATTAAATCATTTAAGCCTTAAAATAGGATGTTCCTAATTGTGAGACATATCTATCTAACAAGTAAAATAGAATACAAATATAGTATAAATAAGTTTCCTTTATCTCTACATTGCCTAAGCATTCAAGTCGGTACTAAACCACTTAGCCTAAAAGGAAATGTGGTATGTACATCATACAAAATACAACGGTACAATCCATATAACATTGATCGATAAGGCTATGTAAAAAACATATAGAATGATTTAACTAAGAGTACAAAATGAAATTGGTCAATAAGATTGAAATATCAACACATATAGGGAAAGCCAACAAGGCTATAGGGTATATGGAATTGAAAACTAATAACATAACATAAGTTTTGGGCACTAGAACGACTCCAGTCAAATAGATAATAGACACAGAAATTTAAATAGTGAAGATCATTCACTTCCCCGAAGAATAAAGGCTATACCCTTACCTTAAAAACTCCATAGAAGTGCTATTAACGTCTTATGATCCTAGAGACCCTAGCTTCTTGTCACCTATTCTAATAGAATGTATTTAAATGTTAAAACATTTGCACCGCATCCTATAAAAGATAATTAAATCATTTATGCCTTAAAATTGGATGTTCCTATTTACAAGGCATATCTACCTCAACTAGGTTCTCGTTTCATTTTAGGTATGGTAATTTAGGCTAGAATATTCTAGTTATCTAAATTATCCTAACAAAATCATTATGCTTCCAACTAATACAATTTAGAGATTTGGTAATGCATGGTTGGCATACCATTTATGCTACTGTCATGATAGTATTACAAGGGGTTTATTAATTTCGAGTCACTCATCATTTCTTAAGTCAATAGCTCCAAGCTCTTGTATAACAATTTAGCCAAATTGCAAGAAATTATCATATTTCATTAATAATTAATTCTTGCAATGTTAGACAAAATTTAGGGTTCTGATTACACCAATTAACTTAATTAACAATAATTATGCTCTAATTACCAATCTAGGCCTACTTACATTGTACACAACTTATACATCCAAGAATTTTGGCTCAATAACACAAATATTATCTCCATAGTCCATAATTACAATTCAATGCAATTAACTTAACTTACATTAGTAATCAACTTAATATCTTAACTAAACCAAATCAATGGACATTTAACCATTTAAATAGAATTTTACTTATAATCTCAAATTTATTGTTCTAAGCCCATAATTACTAAATTTAAATCTCCTTTATGAATTTTACATGTTTCCTATTAACAATTAATTTTCACAACATCACACAATTTAGGTTTCTTAGCTATATCAATTAGCTTAATTTAATGAAAATTAGCTTCTAGTTAATAGTTTAAGTTCATGTTTCACTTCATATTAAAATCACTTGCAATCATTCTGGTCCATAATCTTAATTTTGGTCTATTGAACTTATATTTATAGTAGAATTTAGGTTAACAATTCAATTAGATTAAATTAGGAATCAAATTATCTGATTAATCTATGTTTTACCAAGTCAAAAATGTTTGAGGTCAATTCACAATTTGGAACTAGCCTCACATGTGCTCAGATTACCGCTTTAAAGATTCTGCCTTGGAGTTATTGGACTATCGTTGCTAGACCCCCGGAGCTCCACCACACATTGCCACTCAAATTGAATTCTATTGCTGCCAAAAGGTGCATCTTTCTATGTTGATCAAAAGCCCCATGTCAATTTCTGGTTTTGCCGTTGTTTCACCACTTAATTATGCCAGAAACATCCACCCCTAGCGCTAACCACCACCACGGCCTTTTGAAGTTATTTCTTCACCATTGCATGAAACTCCAAATTGAAGCTACCAATTATATCCACTCGTTGAGCCCATCAATTTTCACCGCTTGTCCTTGCCTAGTTGTTGCTGAAAATGTTCTACCCATCACTACCATCAGATTACTCTGTTTAGCCATTTACCATCGCCTATTAACTAAGAGTTTCTAGGGAAAAAGGTACCATTGTGTTCGTCTCATAGAGAGGAGGGTGATGGTTTTACCTTCGAGTTTCGTTGGCCGCCGATGAGGAATTATGGGAGAGAAGGGTTGTGGGTTGCATGTGAAAATTTGAAGAAAAAGAGGGTTGATTCTGCTATATATAAAGCCTTTCCAAAAAGATCAATTTGACCCCAAGATTTTGTTTCCGCTTTCAATTTAGCCCTAAGTTTGTTTAGTGCCTTAACTTGACCTAGTTGACCATTTTTAATTACATATTTAATCCCCCCCTCCCCAAATTTTTTGTCAAATTAATATTTTGATTTTTAAATATCATCTTCTAAAATGCAAAATTTAGGGGTGTTACAGGTGTAATTAAAGGTTAGAATGTCACTATTTCATTCTTTTAGTGGCATTAATTAATAAGATGTAACAAGAAATGAATTAAATGATATATTAAAATGTCACAAGGTATATATTAAAAGATAAATCAAAATGCCACAATTGTTTTTTGAAAAAAAATAGGCTAACATGCCACAAAAAGTGCATGCAGTAATATATTAAAATACAACAAAAAATTTCTTAAATAAGATTATAATATTTCATAAAAATACAATAAATGATATATTAAAATGCACGAAAGGGTTCTTTTAATGATATACTAACATGCCACAAAAATATGATAAAATAATGTATTGAAATGCCACTAAAATATTCTTTTAAATTATATGTTAAATGTAACAAAAATTCTTTTAGATACGTATTAACTTGTCCCTACTTCCCATTTGTGAGACACTAACATGGCCTAACTGCTCTTTTTGAGATTTGAACCCACAATCATCTAATATTGAATATGATACAGAAGACCATCATTATCATCTCAATTTGTTTATTGCTATTGATGAGACCCAATTGCAAGAGATAAATAGAAAATTCAATGAAAGTACAATGGAGTTGTTAACTCTTAGTGTAGCCTTGGCCCTGAGCGATAATTGTAAATTATTGAATGTAGATTAGATTTGTGAATTGGCAACATAAATTTTATTCAAATGATTTCTCTAAAATGGAGAGGATGTAACTTTAAGTACAAGAACAACTTTATGAGCTCGATGTGCCTCATCATTCAAATTTGATGAATTTGTTAATAATTTTTTAGTTATGCCAAGGATTGGTGAAAATAAGAAAATCAAAGACACATAATTTAATTGATTTTTGGCTTTGCTTATTATTGGCTCTTCTTGTTTTAATAGCTAAAAGTGAGAGAACACTTTTCATTATGAATATTTTTGAGAATAAGCTCAGAAATAAGAAGGAAGATGATTTTTTTAGTTGATTGTTAGTTTCTTATATTGAGAAAGATATTGCTAAAAATTTTGGCCTCGATTTGATCAATTAATGAATTTTATGATATTAAAGAACATTGCACTCAACTTTGATAATAATACGTAGGTTAAAGTCATAATTTATAAAATTTGAATTTGAACTTTTATGTTCTATAATCCCCCTCCCCCCTAACAATCTCAATTTTGGATCCTTCCTTGACCATAATAACTTAAAAAATAGCTTAAAATGAAAGTTTAAATTTGATATCTATTGTAATCTGAAATTACTCAATCAAATCCGATGATTAAATATCCACATGCTAAGGTGTTAAATTTAATCCGATTTAATATTGTAATATTTAATCCGATGATTAAATATCCACTTGTTATTCAACTGGCATCAGTATATCCCTCTAATATTGCTAGGTAGTTTTCATAATGTAGTCCTAAATTTATAGTTTTTTTAAGATATCCAAGGACTCTTGCAATTTCTTTCCAATGGTCAACTCTAGCACCCTCTCTCGAGATAACGCCTAAGCTGAGATGTCACCAGTTCAGTCTTAATACTTAACCCAATGACAGACAATAATCCCATAACAAACATTTCAAATGTCCCGTAATGTTCATCATAATATCTACTTGAAAAATCAAAATTTCAAGCCAAACATATTGCAATACATCACAAATTCAAACATGACATATCATAATATCTCTAAGTTAAAGTTTAACATTCCAGTGAACCCATATATACATATAAGCACTTGTTCTATTAGAAAACATATTCTATTTAGCCCAAGCCAAAAATTCATATCCTTTACTTAATCCTGTTTGAGAAAATAAAAGATAAAATGAAGGGGTTAAGTCCAAAGGACTTACTGAGGCATAATCTTAATAAAAAATAGTAGGGATCTACTGAGGAAGAATCAACCCAACAGATCATCAATTAACATTTAGTATAGGATCATACAAAGAAACAAGTAATAACAAGTCCATTAAATAGGCATTATCAGATTCAAGGCTTTTAGTAGACACTAGCTTGGGGGTTGTGACTGTTAGTTCGAACGGCCTGAGATCGTCTCAACCAAATTATTTTGGGAGAAAATACAAATAACTCATTCAACCAGAATAATAGCCCCACCTAGACTAAGAAGCTACATCGTCCTTATTGCTCCATGAGTAGGACACAGATAATTGGGGTACATTCAAAACAAAACAAGCCCAAACATCATATATAGTCTAATAGGTTAATACAAAACATGTATATTTGATTCTTCTTATTCTAGTTAGTCAAATTTATCCAAGCATGACAGCTTGATACATGATAGGTTGCCGATATCTAGGTAAATGCCCTTGACTTATCATTGGGTGTAGATACCTAGGGAAAAGTTGACTCATCACTAGGTGCAGATGCCTAGGGAAAAGCCCCTGACTAATTGTTGAGACCTAAGCGAATGCCCCTAGCGGTATCACCGAAACCCAGGGAAATGCCCCTAATGTACTAAAACTATAACCAAGCATATCTAGGTATTCCGTTGGGATTGGCACTTAGCCCAAACATATCTCCATGCATATAACATATCAATAATGAATTGCTAGCAAGGCAAAATAATAACGTATAAGACAGTACAGATAACAAGACAATACTAGTTAACGAATAGTAACCAATAACATATGAGAGTTTTAGGTGCCATAACAGACAGGAAACAAGATCAAAATCAAGAAACAACCCACACGAGGGTATACATGTCGACTAATATATAACGAATGAGATTTCATGCTATTTATATATTTCAATAAACACAATAGTACAATATGTAAACATATCTAACCCTCACAGGGGTTTATCACATCACCTACCAAAATAGTATATTTACTATCAAAATCCACATTCAACCCTAATAATTACAATTATACTATCAATAATCCAAAATTGATAGCTATTTGTCTAATATCCTAATTTTAGGGTTTGATCAGTGCTATCATTACGATTCGACTAATTATGCCATTAATATGGGAATATTTACGGGGTCTATATCAATACTAGAAAAAGGACACAATCAAGTCCTTATTTATATAATTAATCTCATATGATTATCCTAAATCAAAATAACAACCCAATTATCTTACTTAACCAAATTATTGTTACTTAGGTCTCAAATCCAAAAAATTATGGTTTTTAACACCTATATAGTTATTTAACCAAGATTATCACATAATATACTAAATTCGAGTATGCTAAATAGTTAAAATCATACATGCATGGTTTATAAGCCCAATTCTTATATCAATTCTTCATCTTCTTTGACATAATATAAAGTTTAGGTTTTCTCTTTCGATTAACTTAATCAATCCCAAGATTATCAGACAATAATACAAATTTAGGCTCACTAAGATATCTAAATACACGTGCATGATCAAATCTTGGTTCCATATCATATTTCATACTCCCATTCACTACGCAACAACACATGATTTAACAAGAATAAAACAACACTAGGAATTTAATCCCCAAACTCCAAATTTTACCAAAATCTTCTTATTGAGACGTCAAAACCACAAACTAATTCCACCGCTGGAAGCAACATGATGAGATGAAAAAGTTGTCTTAGAACCTCACCATGCCACCGCTGAAATAGGCCAACTCCACCACTAATCAAAGCCTTTCATCTTTCTCAATAAAATACTTAAGTCAATTTTCACAATGGCCATCGAAACGCCTCCAATTGCCACCCCCAAAGTCCCAGTCCCAGTGTGATGATTTTGCTTAATTTCGCCATTGTTAATGGTTAAAATTAGAAATTGAAGCCACCATGTTGACCCTCGAGCTGAACTCGTCAAAACCTACTACTCATATTCAAGCTTCAATTGCCGGAGTTGAGAGACCTATCACTGCTTTTGGGCACTCATTTTGAGCTTCAAATTCCCGATGGTCTGTTGGAGAAAGTGACCTGTATGTGGTATAGTTGAGGTCCTAGAAATGAGGGGAATAAGTTGGGCGGGTTGCTTTACAAGTTTGGGGTGTCGTTGGAGAAGTTCGCCAGGAAAAAAGGATATGGTGCATGGGGGAGAAAAATGGAAGAATTTGTTAGGGGAGGGGTAATGCTATATATAGACTTATTTTTTGGAATTAGAATTTGATACCTAAAAGTTCTACTTAGTTTGCTGTTAAGTCCTGTAAATTTTAAAAACTCTTCACTTCGGCCATTAAATTAGTTAATACCTTATTCTAACCGCTTTGACTCAAAATAATCTTATTTTGACCCACAAAGTTCCAAGACTCTTGAAAATCAAGTTTCCTCAAATTTCAAATCAACCCCAAAACTTCCAAAATTTTTACAATCAAATCCTTTTTATTTTTTTTTGAGCCCCAAAATTAGTCAAACTTAATATTTTAATTTTCAAAACTTATTTTCTAAAATTCCAAATTTAGGAGTGTTACATTCGTACTAGGATTACTAATCTATCTAGAAAGCTTGCAAATAGTAAATGAAATATCTAGTCTAGTATAATGCATAGCATACATTAAACTACCAATTGAACTAGCATACTCAATTTGAGCAATAGCTCTTCCAGAGTTCTCCACTAATTTGTGTGAACTGTCATATGGGGTGTTTACCTCTTTGATTCCCAAATGTTGATACTTTATAATTTTCTCAATGTAATGGGATTGGCACAAAGCATAATCCCTGCCTTTTTTTTAACTTTAATTCCCAAGATAGTATCCATCTCACCTAGATCTTTCACTTATAAGTTCTTCGTTGTTTCATTTATACCATTCATATTTGTCCCAAATATCAGCATATCATTAAAATACAAGCACGCAAAGACACCATAATCCTTTGTGAATTTAGAATAAATACACTTAATCTGTATTATTATGCTTAAACCTATTAGATAAAATAACAGAATTAAATTTCTCATCCCATTGCTTTGGTGCTATTCAAACCATATAATGACTTTACCAACTTGCATACTTTCTTTTCATTTCCAGGAAAAATAAATCCCTCAGGTTGTTTCATATATACCTCCTCATCTAAATCACCATAGAGGAAAGCGGTTTTAACATTCATTTGATCACATATAAATTATGAATAGATGCTAGAGCAAAAAAAAAAAAAAAAAAAACTCTAATAAATGTTATTCTAGCTACTGGTGAATATGTATAAAAATAGCCAATAACTTTCTTTTGTCTAAAACCTTTTGCCACTAACCTAGCCTTAAAAGGTGGACTAGGCTCGTTAGTATTATATTTTCTTTGGAAATCCCATTTGTAACCTATAGGGTTTAAACCAGAGGGCAAAATCTATTAATACCCAAGTATTATTAGATAATATTTAGTCCATTTCATTGTTGATTGCCTCCTTCTAAATGCTACATCTCTAGATTCCATAGCTTCTTTATAGGTTTTAAGGTCTTTTTCTATACTAAATGTAATAGGCATTTTATTGAGCACTAACTCCTTATTGCCCTAAACTAAGAAAATAATAGACTGGGGATCAACAAAGTTTGGTCCTAGGCTCTTTTCTTTTATAATCCTTTGGCTTCTTCTAGGTTCACTAGGAGATTCAATTGTTTTCCTTTTACCATTAGGTAATGTACTTTGATTAGTTCATTCATGTATTTATGTAGTTACATTAGAATCATTGCCAAATTTATCTTCAATAGATTCAACATCCCTTGACTCTATTATCACATTAGACCCTAGGTCCAATAATCTATATGCTATAGAATGTTGAGCATATTCCATAAACGCATTTTTTATAGCTCTCCTAACTTTGTCTATTTAGGATCTATTACCCTATGAACAGCTAGACAATCCCAAACTCTAAGATAACTTAGGTTTGGTTTTTTCCCTTTCCACAATTCATATGGAGATGCTTTAAATTTCTTAGAAGGTATTCTATTTATGCACATGATATGCAGTTAGAAAGGCTTCACCCTAAAAATTATTATGCAGTTTAACATACAAGATCATTGCATTCACCATATCAACTAGTGTCCTATTTTTTCTTTCTACCAAACCTTTTTGTTGTGTGAAATACAATGCACACATTTCATGTATGATGCCATTATTTTCACAAAAAAGAATTAAATTTGGAAGGAAAATATTCACATCCTCTGTCACTTGTTAAATTTTTTTTTTCTTTTTCTTTTGATTTTCTACTTCAGCCTTATAAAGCATAAACATGTCAAAAGCCTAATCTTTTGCTTTCATTAAATAGACATAAGTATATCTAGAATAGTTATCAATGAAAGTGATGAAATATCTATTTTCACCTCTAGTTAAAATTTCATTTAATTCATGTATATCTAAATGAATAGGTTCTAATTATTTAGAAGATCTTTGAGCAGAAGAAAATGGTTTCTTAGTCATGTTTGCTTGTATGTATATTTCACACTTTGCACTGCTAGTACCATTACAAGAAATTAAACCATGCCTTGACATATACTTAATATAACCAAAGTTAACATGTGCCCATCTACCAAGCCATAAATTAAAAAAAGAATAGTCAACAAAGTAAGCTGAATCATTCATTTTGTTAGTAACACTCAATTTAAAGATGCCATCATAAGAGTAGTCTTTGCCAATGAAGGCACCATTCTTAGAAAATGCAACTTTATTAGACTTTACAATAGCCATAATTCCTTCATTATGTAACAAATTTGTAGACACAAGGTTCTTTCCAATTTGGGGAACATAAAGAACAACGACTAGTGCTAATTTCCTTCTAGAAGTGAGAGATAGTTCAACAGTGCCCTTGCTAAGGAACTTAGTAGTGTTGTTGTTTCCCATCATTACTTATTGCCCTCCATCAACCTTCTCCAAGGTCTTGAATAGTGTTTGGTCATTGCATACATAGACAATAGCACCAAAATCATACTACTAGTTAGGAGACTGTTGCAGCAGCCATGTTCAACTCAATGATCATACCAATGTGTAAATCAAAAATCATGGCAACAATGGCATTCTTTGTATCAACCATATATGCACTATTGGCATTTTCTACCCTCTACTTTTTTCTATGGTGACAATCACATGTAAGATGGCCTTTCTTCACATAATTATAGCATGACTCATTGGTTTTGTATTTCTTTTTTTTTTTTCAGTCCCAACAGTCTCTTGGAAGTTCCTTTTTTTTTTCCCTTTAGGCATGTCTTATCCAGATTACTTTCCTCTTGAACTAGGCTTCTTTTCATCTACATAGTTCACCTTGGAGAAAGTTTCAGTATGCATTCTCTGCAAATTTCGAGTGTCCTCCTCAACCTTTAGATGCTTTTCAAACTGTTCCAAAGTAAAATCTTGGATTGTATAAAGCATTTTCTTTCTATAATCATTCTAACTAGGGGTAATTTTGCTATTATAGCCTCATTTGTAATGACTCAAAAATCTCAACTTTCAATTCTTTTAATTTTGATATTAAGATAGAAAAATCATGCACTTGATCCATAATAGAAACATTATTTACCAACTTGAATTCAAAGAATTTCATAATCAAGAACTTATCTACTCCTTATTTTTTAGCTATGTACTTGGATTCCAGTGTATTCCAGATATCTTTTGGTGAATGGACGTTAGTGAAAGGGTTGTACAAACAACCACAAAGTGTGTTAAGGATGTGGCCTCGGCATAATACTTTGTCATCCTGCCATTTCTTTCTTTCAACTTTGAGTGCCCTTAAGTTGTCATCTTGTGGTGCTAGAAGATCCTTCAAATTCGGGTCCAACACATAGGCAATATTTAATGCAGTAAGCGTGAACATTAGCCTGTCCTTCGATCACTTGAAGTTTGTCCCTTCAAAATCGATCCAATTTCACCAGATTCTGATCCACCACTTGAAATGAACTTTCTGTCCTTTCTTCCATCCTTTTCAAATTATCACCTTAAGATTGCTAGAAAATGTATTGAAAAGTTGGAAGTGTGATGTGCTTAATTGTGTGTAGAAAACCCCTACACTATCCTTAAGGTGATAATTACCTCAACTATTTGTGTGATAGGGATTATGGCAAGTCACTCCTTAGATTCAACTAATGACCCTAATGAATTGCAGTCAACACTTTGAAATTTCTACTTAAGAATTTTTGTTGATATTAAAAATAATTAAGAGAGTATGAGAATATCTTTTGTTGGAGAGTGATAATGCTTTTTCTTTGCAAAATACGAAATTAATTTCTGTGGATTAATTCCCCTTTTTATAAGGTTATTACAACTATCCACAACAATTGTGATTGCTAATTTAAACAATACACTGATTTTAATAGTCTTGTCTTTTTATAAACAATCACATTATTTTTGATTAAAAACATAATTTAAATAATTAAATAAATTATGTATTTAAATTAATTTCAAATTAATATATAATTTGAATTTAATGCCATGCTGCATCATGCACATGTAAAGTTCTAAGGGCTAAGCCTTGATTATCTAATATATATTATTCAAACAATATATATAAAATTTTCATGCACTTGGACACTCTCTGAAAATCTTAGAGTAATCTAAATGCTTAACAAGAGATTCATCTAATAAAGGGACTCTTCTGTTCTTATTTTTTCAATGTGGGAATGTGATCTCAAAGAACTCTCATCTCTTCTCCACTTAACATACTATCTAAAATTCCTAATTAAATCCAAAAATAAATGTTATGGAGAGGAATAGAGTGCCAAGCCCATAGATAAGTCTCTTTGGCAGGACATATAGAAAATCTTCTTCTGCATAGCGTGATGTCATGATGGATAAGAATAGTAAGAGAGATGTGGTGGAGGTGAAGAGAGAGGCAACATCTGAAATTGCAAATACAATGAATGCCATTTCTTTGGCAAAAGTAGGGAAGCCAGAGTTGCTTTTGTTGCCACCTAGTACTGTAATGGCTCCAACACACATCACTGTGGCAATTAGTGCAGTTGCTATTGTGCATGATTCAGCAATATCTTTCATCCATTTCTTTCCTTCTTCTTTCAAATTCTTACGCTCTTCTGTAGATAGCATTTTGGGAGTTTTCCCATGATTGTTTGTTTGGTCTCGGCAATTAGGATGGACAAAGTTTTCCACCACCTATGCTATGTGCAATAATATTTTTAACTAATTATTAATAGTGCATGTCATCATCCACTAAAAAAAGAGAGGACATATAATATTGTAATGTTGATATATATTGTGTAACAAGAATTATTGTTGTAATTAATGTCACGTAGTCAAATTAGATTTTCACCATTTTACTTGTTGAGAGATGAATTTGACATTTTTATGAACAACTCTCATTCTTAGGTATATTTTATTGTTAGTTGGAATACATAACATAAAGCACATAAAATTGAAAAAAAGTAAAAGTTAATGTGTGGCATGTCTTTTCAGGTTATCAAAGAATGAAGCTTGAGGCTTAACTTATCCCAAAAACTAATTCAAAAAATGAGAATTATCTTATGCCATATAAAGAGACAACTAGATATACTTAGTTTATGTGGAAATTTAACACATCCCGAGCATGTCTAGAAATAAACATCTAATTCGTGGATCGAATAATATGAAATGAATGGCCGAATAGCACTGGATACATAATCCAACACCAGGAAAAAGTAGCTTTGGTACCATATCAATCTTCAACCTGATTCACCCCAAAAGCTAGTTTGATAGGTAAGGAATGCCAAAAATCATATCAAGAGTGTATGAATCTAACACAAGTCCCACATTTGAATATAAAATACTTAGACTAGAGCAATAATAATGAAGCAAAAATTAAGTTCATTACCTTGTGCCATTGTAGTTCATGCTGCATCGGGAGCGCCTCACCATAAATCTCATTGAGCTTGTGAGAAGGACCTAGTTTCTTGGTCAAATGCAAGAGGTTAATGTTCTCATCATCTTTTGCAGTTGAGAAGGCATCTTTAGCATCACTCATTTTATAAATGTAATTAAAGACATCTGTGGAGCGGTTTCTAACAACCAAGTCAAAGATAGATAATTCTTTGTGAAACGTGAATATTTTGGCAGCTTGAATTGACGAAGTATAAATGTCAGAAGGAATGCAAGGACTTGCTGCACAGTAATAAATGACACCAGGAAACGCCTCCACAATCAGTTGAACCATGTCCTGGACCATTGATTTCAGTGCCATCACCATCGCATCAAGACAAATATCTACAGCTTTCTTATATTTTGAAGGTTCCGTTTTCTAGCACAAAGATTTAACAAGTTGTCGAGCTTGTTGCTTACGATGATCTGAAATATTTAAATGAAAATATCATCATCAAATGAATGATCAATGCTGCATGCATATATATATAGGGAGATTAATTTGGAGACACTGGAGAGCTAATTACAAAAAGATATGAAATTGAAGCTGAAGCATCTCCGATTGATAAACTGAGACTTCTTCCCAGCTATCCTTTTCAAAGCTGAAGTATTTTGATCAGAAAGTTGGAGTCTCGCCAATGCAGGGTACTTGTGCAACAAATCTATTGCAACATCTACATGCCACAAGAATTAATGTATATAAGTTAATGTGAGCATACATACATAAATATATATATCATCTACTTAAAATTACTTTAATTTACTACAAGAAAACACTCCTTTACTAATGAAAAATTTGTGATGAATAGAGTTTCATCATATATTGAAGATAGTTGTGATGAATTTTAATTGATAAATTAGTAATGAATTTAAAAAAAAAAAAGAACAAAAGTATATATTACACTTGTGAGGGATATAAAGAGTCCATCGCAAATGTCATAACACTAGACATTCTAATCAAATGATTTTTGATGCAATTCATTACTGAAATTCCATCATAATATTAATTATGTGACGCAATATATAGAGTCATGTTTTGTGACTAATTTCATTAAATTAATTTGTGATGGATTTTTTTGTTGGCAAAGGGTGTTTTCCTTATAGTGATTTAAGCTGGGATTTGATAAAATTAAAATTAATAGGAAGATAGTACCCACGCACCAATGACTTCAGCATCAATTATGTATACAAGAACTTGGAGTCTATGTTCTTCGTCAAAAGAAATGGCCTCCGAATCAGGACTCCACGACTCGGCAGTGGAAAGCATGCAAGTACCTAAGCATGTCTCTATGGCCAAAGAGAGCTGCCGTCTCAACCAGAAAATTGCTGGAGAAATTTTTAGTGATGAAGAGCAATTTTGGCAGTTTGTCAACTAAAATTTTTGCTGCTGATATGTTGTCCACTACTTCAGAAATGCTTAAAGCTGTGCGGTCAAAAGCATCTTGCTGCTCTATAATTGAATCATTATTTCCAATCCGATGGACCAACTTTATGACAAAATTATCATCAGTTGCTTTTGGTCTTGTCCCAACTACGACATGCAGAGCTGTTCCTCCAATGATAGTAATCCTTGCTTCTAATGCATCTGGATTAGTGTCCAAGATTTCTTTTGCTGCCTCCCACTCACCGTGGATTATAGTTCTGTACAGTGGTTCGTACTTACTTATAGCCACTTCTTTGACATATTTTATGGTTGGTATAGCTGATCCTCCGAAAACTGCATGCGTGCGTGCGTGCGTTTTCTTAATTAAACGTATATCTTTGTTATTAATGAGTAATGACTTGTGCCAGGTAATAATTTTGTTTTGTACGTATTTACTAGTTATAAGGATAAATATATTTTGGATTATTTATTAATTTCACTTTATGAATACATGCCAAGTTTTTATATATAAACATATATATATGCAATCCATATATATCTCTAGCTATATAAGTATATATTTATTTTTTAAAAATAAAATTTATAATAAAAAAATGAAATATCAATTGAAATAGACTGCAATATATCATGCGACCGTCATGTATGGATGAGTAATTATTATAATACACTACAACAAAGCTATATAATTAGAGGCAAATATGAAAAGGCATATTTCAAAATAGTCACTAATAATAATTTAAGTGGACAATTGAATATTAATTGCCCTTATAAACTGACATATTTTTGGAGGTCTCTATATTGAGACACATATTGAAATGGCTCACAATGATAGTAAAATAACCCCTAAAGAATAAAATAATGCCTAGCTCTATTACTTTATATAAAGGTAATCTATAAAATAATCTCTATATAATTTGAGATTATAACTATGGTGACTATTTGTCCAAATACCTCCATATGTATTAGAGATAATTTTCAAGTTTTTAAAAATAAAAGAATAGTCTCAAAAACTCCTTTGTAATAGCGATACAACAAAATAAAAAATTTCATCCGGCCTATATATGTGATTTTTCTTTTTCCTTTAGCAGACATATGGGAAAATGAATGGGAAAATTAATCTCGTACCCTTATTGATCTTAGCACCCACGTTTCTGAGGCGCTCTAACACAGCTGACTCGATGAGTGGTCTCTGCTACTGTTCTATCACTACCCGTGGAAGGAGCATCCATGACACAACACTCTTCATATTTGCCAACATAGTTTGAGGAACTTAATTAATTAATTAATTATAAAATATTGTTTCATAGACAATCAATGCCTAAAGAAATATATATATATATATATATATA
>JACGDI010005692.1:129663-192787 GCA_014898725.1 Jacaranda copaia
ACTTACTGAAAGGTACATTAATTAATTGACAGTAGGAGGGGAGGAATTCGAACGTGCAAAATGAGTTCTTGAGCATGTAATTAGTGTTTCCAAAACATTCAAAACATGTTAATTAATAGGGGAATTATAGGATACAAATTGATACAAATGAATTTTAAAATTTATATCTGTTTGCAATGAAGTAAAAAGATGAAGGGTCAAAAAAATACACTTAAAATTTGAGATTCAAATTGATATAATACAACTAATTTAAGAAAGAAATAAGAAAATTCTTTTAGTATAATAAAAACAAGCATGTAGCATGGGCGAGCTATTGGGTACTTAGAGGGTGTTTTGATGAGTTTATAAATTTTTTAAAATATCTGACATGATGTCCAAGAAGTTATAAAATGTTGTAAAGTGCCTGGTAAACTCATGAAATAAAATAATCAGATCTTATAAACTCTTTTTAAAAAACGTAAGAAGTTTATACCTATTTTGAAGATCTTAAAAGAACCTTTTTAATTTAATTATATCAATTACAAAATTATCATTATTTATATTTTATATGGTTAACTTAAAATTTTATTTTATCTAAATACTTCAAAACTGTAACACCCCTAAAATTAGCATTTTAGAAAATAAGATTTCAAAAATCAAAATATTAACTTGACAAAAATTTTGAGGTTCAAAATATAAATAAAGAGGACTTAATTGTTGGGAATTTGAAAATTTTGGGGTCAATTTATAATAATTTTATGTCAAATAGTCCAATCTAAGGCACTAAATAAACTTAGGCTAAATTGAAAGTTGACTGAAACTCTTGGGGGCTCAAATGAAAATATGAGAAATTTTGGGGGTCAATTTAGAATTTCTAAAAATTACCTATAAACATCAAACCTACACCCCTAATTTATCTAATTCTTGCATGCAAGGCCCATCCCTCCTCCTCCAATGATTTCTTGTCGGTGCCAGTAAAACACAAAACCAAACCTACCATTACCTTCCTCTTAGTTAGACGAACATTTTGACATTAAGATTACCTAAAACCACCCGTGGAATGCCAAAAACTTGAAGCCAAATGGGACGTGCGGCGAAAGTGATAGGCGAGTCGATTTTGGTTGAGGTATGGGTTGTGACTAGCTTAGCTAGAAGAACATGCTAGTGCCTTCAATTTGGGGTTTGGACAATCAAAGATGGAGTAGCTGGGGATAGAAGCGTGCGGCGAGTTGTGGCAGTTTCTATCCAATTAACTGGTAGCCAGTGGTGGAGCACAAAATTTGTTGAGGGGTTTTGTTCTACATGTCAAGGTATACCTTCTGGTAGCGGTGGTAGAACCTAGTTCTAGCGATAGCACATGACAACGCTTCAATGACAAACCACCAACTTCATTAGGGAGGTGATTTGAGCACATGTATGTTACTACCATATGATGATTTGGCCTCGAGTTTGATCATTTGGGTAAAACTCCAATTGATCAATTCAGTTAATTTCTAAATTTAATTTAGTTATGTTGTTGAGCTGATTTTCGTATGGAATATCCATTATTGGATTGAAATATGTAATTGTAAGGGATAAGATTTAATGTAAAATTTTGACTGTAAATGATGTGTGGACTCAAATTGTAAAGAAGAAATAAGCGAAATTCATAAGGAATAGCCTAGATTTATTTATCATGGACTTAGAACATTAAACTTGAGATTATAGGCAAAATTCTAATTTAACAGTTAAATGTCCCCTAATTTAGCTTGGTTAAAATGTTAAGATAATTACTTAAGCAAGTTAAGTTAATCGTTGTAATCAGAACCCTAAATTTTATGTAATGTTGCAAGGATTAATAATTAACAGAATAAGGTAATTTCTTGCAATTTTGCAGAATTATTGTACAAGAGCTTAGAGTTATTACCTTAAGAGATGACCGATGACTCGGAGTAAATAAACCCTTCATTATTACTATGGCAACAATATCTTGATTAGTATGTTAACCATACGATATTTTCAAAACTAAACCTCTAGGGACCATACAAGTTGGAAGCATGATGATTTTGTTAAAATAATTTAGATAAATGAAATAATCTAGCATAAGTTATCGTATCCAAAATAGGACAAGAACTGAGGTTAGGTAGATGGTAATCAGTAACACCCGATGTTAAGATATAAATGGTTTAATTATTGTTAAAGGATACGGTGCAATCATTTTGACATTCGATATGTTCTATTGGAATAGGTGACGAGGCGGTAGGGTCTCTAGGATCAAAAGACGTGATAACATCTCTATGGAGTTTTAAGGTAAGGGTTAAGCCTATCTTTCTTTTGGAAAATGAATGTTCCTCAACTATTTGAGTTTATTGTGTTTATCTGTTGAAATTTAATGTACTTATTTTGGTGCCCAGAACTCTTATTGTGTTACCTATTATTATCTCATATGCCATATAGCCCAAAATATTTGTTACTCCTTGTTACCATTTGTTAATGTCTATGTTCTATTTTGGGAGCAATAAAAACGGAGTTGCCAACAGTCAGCTAAATTTTGTATCACATGCATTATGTTATGTAGTTGCTTCATACTGTAAATGTTTGATTATGTTAGGTCTTGCTTGCTGCATATCTTGATTCATTGGATTTCCATTCCGTTAATACACTATCAATTTGAGTTCTATTTTATTTCCATGTCAATTTATAACTCTTGCAGTTTCAGTTATTCCTATTGTTTCACTTAATTATTTATCCATTAAATTAAGACCCATTTACTGGATTCCCTTAATCTTATGTTTTTTTGAGCAGTCACTTCCCATTTCCCCTTTACTAAGTCCTTTAGACTTACATGTCTTTCGTGTTCCCAATTCCTTTTCCCATCTAGATTATAATAGGTAGCCAATGGAGCGCTACAAGATGTATCAGAACACATAGTTTTGTTATTAACTTTTAGGCATACTGGATGTAGACTTAATTTTGCAATGAATTATATTTGTAAGTTGAAGACTGAGTCGTCTCATGTTGATGATCATGTGTTAATGGTTCTGACGCAAATGATAATTATAGACTTAGTACTAGTAACTATATGATGGTTTTGTATTTCCTTGCGGGATGTTATATAATGCTTTGTAATAGTAAGTTGGGATAAATTATTTTTGGTTGTTTTGCAGCTATTTAAATTAAATTTTGGAGGTGCGTATTTGGTTTAAATTATTGTGAATAAGACTAGAGTAGTTTCTCTGCTCGAAGTAGGCACCTCCCTAGCAGGATGCTAGAAAACTTATTTTTAAAATAAGATCTAATATCTTATAAATTTTAAATACATTTTATAAGATGCAGTAGATATAAAATTTTTCAAATAAGCTTAACTAAACACTACCTTAACATGGCACAAACGTAACAAGCACGTAACACGTGTTAGGTACTTTAAATGGGTATTTACAAGAAGTCTTGCTTACAAAAATGCTTTCCAAATCAAAGCAAGGACTCATTCCGTGAGAGAATATGGTGTTGCAATTCTAGGAGGCAAATTAAAGTGCAGCCGACATTTTAATATTCAATTCACTGCAAGAAAAAACTCTATTAACTGCTGTTAAATTACAATAAAAAATTTAAATATATGCTACGAAAAAAGTGATATGAAATTAATTTCGTAGATGTAGCTATAAAATTTAGGTGTGGTTTTTTTGTAGTAAATATAATTTTTTTAATTAAAATCAACAAAAACTATTAATTATCAATTAGTAACATTGTACTTGTAGTGTAAAGAATAGTTATGTATTATTTTGAATGAAAATTAATACATATATATATCTATGTGAAAAAAAAATCATCAATAATGGATTGGTTATAGCGACGGTTAGCTATAAGAGCATTAACTTCAAATTTAAATAGGATAATTTTGTAGCCAATCCTACAATTTTTTAGCATCAACTATGGATTGACCGTAGTTGATGCCCTAATTTTTTGTAGTAGATGGCAATTTGCAAGTTGTCATGAGTTGGTAATGTATACGTTGGGTGATAATAAATATTTTTGTCATAATAATGACTTTCACAGATTTAAGGGCGAAAGTTGTCATTATTGGTTATTTAATTACATTATTGATGGCATTGGTTATATGTATTTATAGTGAGAGTTTAATGATAAGAAGTATCGTTATATTTGTGATTCTTATGAAATTATTGAATACCAATATTCATTTGTATGTTCACTTCACATACATTTTTCTAGAATTTCTTGATCCCCATGATACGTGTATTATTTTAAATTATCATTCATGAATCTTCTATTTTGTAATTCTAGAGCCAGACATTACCTCTTGGGTGGTGTTGTGTCATCCTATGAATCCATCTGCTGTGGTGCGTCCTCCTATTGGTCCACCAACTGCATCTGGGGAAGAAGCTCCTGTACTTTTGTTCTCCTGAGTATTGATCAATACCTAGTCCGCATTCTCAGCACTGAATCTAGCAATATCTTAATATATAACGCCAAAATGATGTGGATTCTCAAGAGAAATATAATTACTTGAGATTTTTCCTTTCATGTGACAAACCAAAATAAAGAAAAATTGGGAAAAGTACTAAAAGGGGTTTCGTTGCTCTAGTTTGAATGTGTCTTTAATATTACATACATCGAGGTTTTATTTACATGTGATTCAAAAGGAGACATTAATCCTCTATGATAAGCATGCTTTTATGGTGGATCTTCACAGACTTTCAAATCCTAGCTCCCTATTAAATTCTTGACGAATATGGAGTTTGGTACCTTGATAGGTAACAAAAGTTTTATAAATATAGTAACCGTAGGAAAAGCTTCATAAGCAGACAAAGATCCTTCTAATGAAATCCTCCTAAAATTAGCACAATATGCACATATATTTTATAAATCTTGGATTATTTGAATAGAAGAATTTAAATTTACACAAATGATTACGTATATATAACTTCATATTATATATAACTTTATATTAAGTGAATTTCAAATCCATCATAATTGGACATGATAGATGTATGGGGGCAAGTGGAGGCCATCGCCCCCACCCCCTGCAATAAGATTCAAGAAATACATTAAATGATAAATTAAGAGCTACAATTTTTTTTAAAAAATAATAGATTAATATGCTACAAAAATTGCATGTAAAAGCATATTAAAATGTCACAAAAATTTTCTTAATGACATTATAATATACTATAAAAATACAATAAATGATATGTTTAAATGCATTAAAGGTTTCTTTTAATGATATACTAGCATACCATACAAATATGATAAATAATGCATTAAAATTTCACTAAAATATTCTTTAAACGACATGTTAAATGCCACACAAAAAAAAATTAGATACATATTATCTTGTCTCCACTCCCCATATGTAAGACTGTAGGCCTAACTGCTTTTTAATAAGATTTGAACTAACAATAATCAGATATTGAATATGATACAATATAACATCATTATCATCTCAATTTGTTTATTCCTATTATTGATGCCCAATTGCAAGAGATGAGTAGAAAATTCAATGAAAGTACTATGGATTTGTTAACTCCTAGTGTAGCCTTGGCCCAAGCGATAATTATAAATTATTGAATGTAGATCACATTTGTGAATTGACAACTAAATTTTATTTAGATGATTTCTCCAAAATAGAGAGGATGTACCTTAGGGTACTAGCACAACTCTATGAGCTCAATGTGCCTCATCATTCTGATTTGAAGAATTTATCAATAATCTTTGAGCTATGCCAAGGATTGTTGAAAATAGAAAAATCAAAGACATCATTTAATCGATCATTTCCCTCACTTATTATTGTTCTTCCTATTTCAACAACCACAAGTGAGGGAACCTTTTTTGTTATGAATATTGTCAAGAATAGGCTCAAAAAAGAGACGGAAGATGATTTTTTAGTTGGTTGTTAATTACTTATATTGAGAAAGATATTGCTAAAAATTTTGGTATTGATTTGATCATTGATGAATTTTATGATATGAAAGAGCACCACACTCAACTTTGAGGAAAACATGTATTTTAAATTCATAAATTATAAAATTTGTATTTAAACTTTTATGTTTTATAATTTTTGCTTCTCACAATCTCAATTCTGGATCCATCCCTAATCATAATAACTCAAAAAATAGCTTAAAAATGAAAGTTTAAAATCTGATACCTATTGTAATATGAAATTACTCAAATAAATTTGATGATTAAATATCCACATGTTGAGGTGTTGCAAACAGTTAAAAAAAAACCTTTAAATTGGATTAGATGGAATAAAATAATAAAAAAACCTGGGTCTTATACATGCATGCATGACATACAAAAATTAAACCAAATTAAACAAAGAAAAGAATAAAATTATTAATTAAATAATTTAGTTAATTAACTTTACCTGATGCAAAAAGCTAAAATGTGAATGAATAAAAAAAAAATAGATGAATTAATGAAGTTTGGGATGAACTCGCTCACCAAAAAACTTTCTCTGCAATTCTCTCCAATTCCAAAGGGAGGGGTCATTGAAAAATACTTAACTAGGAAAAAGTTTTTATAAGAGCATTTTTTTTTCCTTTATGTAAATCTTCTCAAACATAAACGAGAAAATTATGAGAGAACTCTTTACTTGGTGTACTTAAATAAATTCCCAAGGTTTAGTTACATAGGAGATGAAAGTTTGAAAAGAATGGAGTTTTCCATAGGTAAGATGCGACAAAAACTTCAGCAATTGTATTTTTCAGTCTCCATACCTACCCAAATGCAGCCCTTGCTACTACTATTCGAGTTGGACAATTCAACGTGCGACACTTGCCTAGCACCTGCATTCTGGATCTTCTCTTCTTCATATTGGCGGATCATATCCCATCACGTGGATAGTTAAATATCTTCAAACTGAGTTTTAATTTAGAGCCTTGTGAAGGGATCTCAGGAAAATATTAATTTTAATTTAGCTTCGAATGAATCAAATCAAATTATCATCTCATGATAATATTTGATTATTATCTTACAATATTTAATATTCCACTGCATAGATTTTTCTTCACTCTAGAATAAGACAAATTATTTGTGAGTTCCTACAATATCTACAATTGACCCCTCTATGAGATATTTGTGGAAACTAAATTCAACTACTATCAGTTTGTTTTTTTCACATCTTACCTTAGATTACCCTACTTATCTTTGCTCAATTTTTCGCAATGAAA
This sequence comes from Jacaranda copaia, assembly GCA_014898725.1. Classification (NCBI taxonomy): domain Eukaryota; kingdom Viridiplantae; phylum Streptophyta; class Magnoliopsida; order Lamiales; family Bignoniaceae; genus Jacaranda; species Jacaranda copaia. Next base: position 136,812 of record JACGDI010005692.1, read on the forward strand.
TCTTATTTTTATAAATTTTGGTGACATTTTACATGAAATACTTTATCTAAAGTTGTAAAAGAATTGTTGCAAATCAAATCAATTTAGGAAATACTTGTCATCTTAAAAAGATTATAGTTTTCATGTTGAACATCCTACCTGCTCACATTTCATGCAACCATCCAACATATAAAGTATATTGATTACCTAAGACCTCGCTTCTAAGTACATCATAGAGATAAATACTACATGCATACAATATCACAGGATTTCTGGTTATGAATTATTCATTTTAGATCATAGTTTAGAATGAATGACTCTAGAGGTGCAGTGTAGTGCTCCAACCTCTTTGCTATACACCAATATGCTATACTTGGAATCTCCACTCATATAATTTGAAAACAAATCATCACATAAAACACATATAGAGGTAAGAAAGTATTCTTATCATCAACTGCAAATTCAAATATCAAATAATTTTCATAGGCTAAGTATTTTCCATAGACTTAACAACATTTTCATTTGGAGTACCACCATATGAAAATAAATAATACATCCATCTAATGGTAAACAACTAAACACGTAAACTTGCAGTAATACTCAATTTTATTAATTAAAATAATACAAACGTATTATATAATTGGAATTAGGGCACACACTACCTAACATAAGGCAGTTTAGTAATCCCTTAGCTTTGCCCAATTGTTTATTCATAAGTTTATAAAAGAGTTACATATCATAAAATCAGATACATATACAAAGTTGGGTAGCTAGTAAAAAAGATACTAAATTTCCTTACCAAAAACTCCAGGGCGATAAGTAGAAAAAATCAAATCAATAAGAAGGGGAAATTGCAAGAGAACAAACGAAGCAACAGGCAAACATGCAACTGCAGCGACCGGAATAAGAACCCATCCTTCCTTTTGGCCAAACACAAGATAAACTATGGCAGTGAAGGATACCATCATAAAAGTTATGGAGAGGAATAAGGTGCCAAGCCCATAGATTAGTCTCTTTGGCAGGACATACAAAAAATCATCTTCTGCATAACGCGATGTCAAGATGGACACGAATAGTAACAGAGATGTAGTGGAGGTGAAGAGAGAGGCAACATCTGAAATAGCAAATATAATGAATGCAAATTCTTTGGCAAAAAAAGGGAAGCCAGAGCTATCTTGGTTGCCACCAGGTACTGTAATAGCTGCAGCAAACATTACTGTGGCAATCAGTGCTGCTGCTATTGTACAAGAGGTAGCAGTATCTTTCATCCATTTCTCTCCATCTTTTTTCAAATCCTTGTGCTCTTCCGTAAACAACATTTTAGGTGTTTTCCCACCAATGTTTGGTTGGTCTCGGCAATTAGGATGGACAAAATTTTCCACTGCCTGTGCATGCAATAATATTTAACTAATTAACTGTGTCATCATCAACTAAAAAGAGAGAAAACATGTAATATGGCAATGTAAATATTGTCTAATAAGAATTATTGTTGAATTAATGTCACATAGTCGAATTAGATTTTGGCCATTTTGCTTGTTGAGCAATGAATTTGATATTTTTATGAACAGCTCTCATTCTCAGATATATTTTATTTGTTAGTTGGAATACATAAAATAATTAAAAAGCATAAATTGGAAAGAAGTAAAAGCTAATGTGTGGTATCTTCTCAGGTTATCAAAGAATGAAATTTGAGTTTAACTCACCTAAAAACTAACTCAAGAGGTGAGATTATCCAAGGTCTTATAAAGAGACCACTAGATGTATACTTAATCGATATAAAAGTCTAACACACCACACCTATATCCAAAAATAAACATATGATGCAAGGAGTAACATGAAATGAATAGTACAACAACACTAGGTAACCCAACACCAGAAAATGGTGGCTCTGATACCATATCATATAATGAATTTTTTGTTTGACTCACCCTAAAAATTAGCTCAATAATTGAGAATTGCCAAAAGTATAAAGAGACCATTGCAGTACAAATACTTAATTGATGTGCGAATCTAACACAAGTTCCACACATCGGATAAGAAACTTAGACTAGAGCAATAACACAATGAAATAAAAATTAAGTTTGTTACCTACTTTGAACCATTGTAATTCATGCTGCATCTGGAGAGCCTCACCGGAAATCTCATTGAGTTTGGGGGAAGGACCAAGTTTCCCAGCCAAATGCAAGAGGTTATTGTTGTCAGAATCTTGTGCACTTGAGAAGGCATCTTTAGCATCACTCATCTTATAAATGTAATTAAAAACATCTGCGGAGCGTTTTTTAACTGCCAAGTGAAATATAGATAGCTGTTTGTGAAATGTATATAGTCTGGTAGGTTGAATTGACGAAGTATAAACGTCAGAAGGATTGCAAGGACCAGTTGCACAGTAATATATGACACCAGGAAACGCCTCCACAATCAATTTAACGACATCATGAACCCCTGATTCCAGCGCCATCACCATCGCATCTAGATAAATATCAGGAGCTTGCTTATGTTCTGAAGGTTTCAGTTTCCCGCACAAAGATTTAACAAGTTGTCGTGCTTGTTGCTTACGATGATCTGAAATATTTAAATGAAAATATCTTCATCAAATGATTGATCAAAGCAGCATGCATATATATATGGAGATTAATTTGGAGACTGAAGAGCTAATTACAGAAGGATATGAAACTGATACTGAAGCGTCTCCGACTGATAAATAGAGACTTCTTCCCAGCTATCCTTTTCAGAGCTGAAGTATTTTGATCAGAAAGTTGGAGTCTCGCCAATGTAGGGTCCTTGTCCAACAAATCCATTGCAACATCTGCATGCCAAAAGAATTAATATATATAAGTCAATTTGAGCATACATATATATATATATATATATATTTATTTTATCTTGAAATTTTGGGCTAAATTAACAAGATATGGAAAAAATAGAGCGAAACGAAGCTAAAGGGTTGAAATGGACTTGGGAGTATGCCCCGGTGCATGTTGGCAAGATGTTGTACACCGAGATGTGAGGCATGGCATGTCAGGGCCTCGGATGGGCAAAACAGGGGTTGAAAACACACGACATGCGCTCAGGCCCGAGGAGTGGTGCGCCCAGGCACGGAGTATTCTGTCACTACATACCCTGGTGCGAGTTCCGCGTGCCAGGGCACACGGCACACTGTGATGCCACGCAAAGGCTCAAGTTGGGCGCCCCCTAGCGCAGCGAGACTCAACCGAGACACAAATTGTCTCAGCACAAGCAATAGTTTTGCATTGAGACGCAAGTCACGTTAAATTTGTTGTCAAATTTTATTGAATTACTTTACTATTATATTTATAGTTAGGATTTGATCATTTCAAGTTTTAACAATATATAAATCATCTACATAAAAATTACTTTAATTCATTACAAGAAAACACTCCTTTCCTAATGAAAACTTTATCATGAATAGAGTTTCATCATATATTGAAGACAGTTGTGATGAATTTTAATTCATAAATTACTAATAAATTTAAAAAAGGACCAAAAGTATATGCCACTAATGACAATTGTGAGAGATATAAAGAGTCCATCACAAATGTTATAATTCTAAACATTCATATTGAATGATTTTCCATGCAATTCATAATTGAAATTCCATCACAATATTAATCATGTGATGCACTTTATTTTTTTCACAAAACTAATTAGTGACCAAGTATATACCAAAGAATTTGTGAAATAAATCCAATATAGAGTCATATTTTGTGACAAATTTTAATAAATTAATTTGTGATGGATATTTAAGCTGGGACTTGACGAAATTAAAATTAATAGGAAGATAGTACCCACGTACCAATGAGTTCAGCATCAATTGTGTATATAAGGACGCGGAGCCTATGTTCTTCATCAAAAGGATTGGCCTCCGGATCATAAGCATGCCTCGATGACTCGATAGCGGAAAGCAAATACATAAGCATGTCTCTGTGGCCATATAGAGCTGCCGTTTCAACAGGAAAATTGCCGGAATTGTTAGGGATGAAGAGCAAGTTTGGCAGTCTGTCAACTAAAATTTTTGCAGCTGATATGTTGTCGACAGCTGCAGCAATGCTTAAAGCTGTGCGGTCAAAAGCGTCTTGCAGCTCTATAATTGAATCATTATTTCTAATCCGACGGACTAACTTTTTGACAAAATTATTATCAGTTGCTTTTGGTCTTGTCCCAACTGCGACATGCAGAGCTGTTCCACCAATGATAGTAATCCTTGCTTCTAATGCGTCTGGATCATCGTCCAAGATTTCTGTTGCTGCCTCCCAGTCATCATGGATTATAGCTCTATATAGTGGTTCATAGCTACTTAGAGCCTTTTCTGTGACATATGTTACGGTAGGTATCGCCGAACCTCCGAATACTGCATGCATGCATGCGTTTTCTTAATTAAACATATATATATATATATATATATATTATTAATGAGTAATGACGTCTAATTTATAAAAATAATGTTAAATTTATTTTTTTTACGAAATTACAATAATTTTGAAAAGGTTATAAAATTACAGTAAGGCATGGCTGCTTCAAGCATATGTTTCTTTTTTCTTTTTAATAGGATTAAGAGGCGTGACATGAGGCCACGCGTCTTAATTTGGAATTTCTCCCCACAAAAAGCTAATATATATGTTGGTTTTTAACATGCAAGAGGCGTGGCCATCTTGTTTTTGTTTTTTTTTTCTTTCTTTTTTAATTCTTTATTAAATGAATTTTTCAAAAAAAGATTATAGGTGTTATATATTTAAAAAAATTATATCTCTTATAAATTATGAAAAAATAAATGAATAGTTCAAGCATAAAAAAAGAGTGAAGATTAATTCATGCAGTAGAATTATCAATCAAAAATTAATTCAGATTTAAAAAAATAAATAGTTCATAAGAACAAAAATCCTATGTCAATGAGTCAACAATCATTATTATTGATTATTGGCTAACACTTGTCTTTCTCTCAATAACCATGTATATTCATGCTGCAAAAATGGATCATCTCCAATTTAAATTCAATTTTAAAAAATAAAAAATATATATATTTGATAAAGTTATGTGAATGGTGAGGTTTATAAGTGGAATAAATAAAATGGAGGTAAAACCATTTTGGGACAATTTAATATTTCATAATAATGACATACCTTGAAATTACAAATATCATTTATAATTAGAAAGTATGATAATTTTTTATTAAATTTTATTGTTCAGTTGTTTCACATGCCTATTTTGGCTAAGGTTCTAATATTACAAGCATCTCTTTACGAGTTAATATATTACATCAATTGAAATAAGTATAGAGTACAGTAAATTTATAAAAACATATTTCAATCACTTGTATTTTATAATTTTAAATATAAAAAAAACATGCAAGAGGTGTGGCCTGTAATATTTTTAAAAAATTAATTAATTAAATTTTAAATATAAAAAAAAGAAAAGAAAAACAAGAGTATGGCCACACCTCTTGCATGTTTTTGTGGCAGATATCCAAATTAAGAAGCGTGGCCTGTAATCCTTTAAAAAAAAATAAAAAGGAAAAGATGTTTGAAGCAGCCACGCTTTACGGTAATTTTACAAATTTCTCAAAATTACAGCAATTTTGTAAAAATTATTTTTTTAAACATTATTCTTATAAATTAGCCAAGTAATGACCTGTGCCCAATAAGAATTTTGTTCTGTGCGTAGTTATAATGATAAATATATTTTGGATTATGTATTAATTTCAGTTTATGAATACATGTCAAATTTATATATACACACACACAATACATATATATATATATCTAACTATAAAGTGTGTATATATATTTAAAAAAATAATATTTTATAATAAAAAATGAAATATCAGTTAAAATAAACCACAATATATCATCCTAACCTAAGGACGAGTTATTATTATAATCTCGTACCTTTATTGATCCCGGCACCCACGTCTCTAAGGCCCTGTAAAGCGGTTGAGTTGATAAGTGGGTTCCGCTGCCGGTCGAACACAACCCGTGGAGTGCGCATCCATGACAAAGCACTCTTCACGAAGTTTGGCATATTTGCCGACATGGTTTGAAGAAATTAATAATGTAATTTAATTAATTGTAAAATATTATTTCATACACAGTCATTGCCTGAACAAATATATATAGATAGATAGATAGATCTCTTTTTGGAATGAAGTGAAAATCAAGTTAAGTATAATAGGTTAGTGGTGGAAAACATGAGTCCCAATCCGCAACAACTAAGAGAGAGAGAGAGAGAGAGAGAGAGAGAGAGAGAGAGAGATAAGGGAGGAAGGTATATTAATTACTTGATAGTGATAAGGGAGGAAGGTATATTAATTACTTGACAGTAGGAAGGAGGAATTCAAGCATGTAAAATGAGTTGTTGGGCATGTAATTAGTGTTTTCAAAACATTCAAAACATGTTAATTAATATGGGAATCATGGACTACAAATTGACACAAATGAGTTTAAAATGTACATCAGTTTGCAAATTTATATCAGTTTCCCTTTTCTGCCACAAATGATTTTTAAAATTCATATCTGTTTTCTTTGAAGTAAAGAGATGAAGGGCCAAAAAAAAAAAAAAAACAGTTTTAAAAAGTAGAGATTGAAATTGATGTAAAACAAGGAATTTAAGAATGACAAAAAAAAAAAGAAAGAAAATTCTTTTGGTATATTAAAAACAAGCATGTAGCATGAGCAAGCTATTGGGTACTTGGAGGGTATTTCGGTGAGTTTATAAGTTTTTTAGAATATTTGAAGAACTTATAACGTGTTGCAAAGTGTGTGGTAAAATTCCTTCAAAAAGGGACTATAAACTTATAAAATAAGATATAAGAATCTTATAAACTCTTTCTTAAAAAATAAGAAATTTCTAATTATTTTCAAGATTTTAAATTTTTTTTATTTAACTATTTTAATTACACAATTATCATTACTAACTATAGTTAACTCAAAATCTTATTTTATTTGATTATGTACTTTAAAATTTATTTTTAAATTAAGATCTAATATTTTATAAATTCCAAACCTAGATTGTAAGGTATAGTAGGCTCTAAAATTTTCAAATAAGATTAACTAAACACTACCTTAGTATAGCACAAACTAACAAGCAAGTAACATGTGTTGGGTACTTGCAGTTTTGCTTACAAAAATGCTTTTCTAATTAAAGCAAGGAATTATTCCATGCTTGAAAGAATATGGTGTCGCAATTTTATGGGGCAAATTAAGGTGCAACCAACTTTTTTAATATTTACTACAAGAAAAAACTCTATTAGTTGTTCAAAAATATTAAATCACTATTAAAAATTTAAGTCTTTACTATGAAAAAATTGTTAAAAAATTAATTATAGTTGTAGCTACAAAATTTAGCTATGGATTTTTGAGGTAAATATAATTTTTTTAATTAAAATCAACAAAAACTATTAATTATTGATCCAAAACATTACACTTCAAGAGTACAACAAATTAGTTATGTATTGTTTGAATGAAAATTTAATACACACACATATATATAAGAGAATAATCATCAGTTATGGATTGATCGTAGCAAGAGTTATGTATAAGAGCATCAGCTTCAGATTTGGCTGGGACAAAATATTTAGCATCGGCTATGGATTTTGTAGTGAATGGCAATTTGCAATTTGCCACTAGCTAGTGATGTATACATTAGGTTATAACAAATATTTTTGCCATAATGATGACTTTCACAAATTTAATGGTGAAAGTTGTCTTTACTGGTTATTTAATTAAATTATTGTTTGCATCTGTTATATGTATGTATAAAGAAAATTTAATGATAAAAGTATCATTGTACTATGTGATTATAATGAAATTATTGGATATGAATGTTCATTTGTATTCTTAGTTCACATACATTCTTCTTGAATATATTGATCCCCGTTATATGTGTATTGTATTAAATTATCATTCATGAATCTCCCATTTTGTAACTCTATAAATTGGGGTATTTGGTACCTCATTTGAGATAACTTACTGAAGCTAATAGAAAAGCTTATAACGCAAAAGTATCAAAGAATTCCTAGCAACATTCCTCTGTTTCTTTTTCCCTTATATTTTCCATTTTTAGTTAGTCAAATTTAATCATCTTGCATAGTTTCATAATACCTTATAAACTCAAATCTATCTTCTTAAAGTATATCTAATGAAAATTGAAGACTCTATTATTCAAGCGATATCAAGATAATATTGATGTAACTTTGTTGATTTCTTTTCTTATGGCTAACCAAACTGTATTAGAATTTGTATTGCTTGACATTTTTGGAAAGAATTTTTTTATCATGGGTTCTTGATCTTGAAATGCATTTATGGAGTGAAACAAGGACACCGTTCAAGACCATGCCAAAGAAATGATTTTCCTTCATCATCATCTTCACGAGAGATTGAAAACTGAATTTCTCACCGTTAAAGATCCTATTCATATGTGGAATACTTTGAAGGAAAGATATAACCTCATGAAGTTGGCTGTTCTTCTTAAGACCTGATATGATTAGTTACATTTGAGGCCACAAGATCATAAGTGAGTACAATTTGCTATAACTAAGATCAAATGCCAATTGAAATTGTATAGAGAAAATACTTCCGATGAAGATATATTAGAGAAAACTTTATCTGTCACACCCCAAAATCAAACCATAAAATCTAGTCTTAAGGTGTGAAACTCAATCCCAAATATATGATATTAACAATCCAAAATCATAACGTTAGACAAGAACTCAAATAAATCCAATGCTAGTCTTATACACAAAAATTCAAAGTACCATTACCTAACCTCAACTAAAATAAATAGAATCCATAATAAATAAAATAGAAATAATAAGTTTAGGAAAAAAAATAATAGCTTACTGCAAAAATCTAAACTAAGACTTCAATCTTTATTCTCATCATACACAAGATCCATCTACTCACTAAAGCTAGGATCTAGGTCGGTCATAAAAAAGTTAAAGAAAAAAAAAGAGTGTGAGTAAAAGATTCAATGAATTCCAAGTGTGTGTAATGTGAGTTCATGTATTTGACATGATTTGTACATTGAAAATATTTGAGAAAAACATAAGTGAAAATCTTTAAACTGTCAAGCATTATCAAATCAAGAATTTAATAAATAGTTTCCTAAACTAACAACTTAAATACGATGATCAGACAGCATTTGTTGTAGCCAGGCAACCTTATGACTCCTACCGTAACAATCCCTTATCACTCCGCGCAAAATGTGACCTCAACAAGATAATGCCTAAGCTTAGGTTCTTAGGAAAACATACAACCCACTTCAGCCACAAATGGCTTTTGTTGTGCATTGGGGGGATTAGACCATGGAGGCTTGGGGTTCAACCAGCAAGACCATTGCTACCCAGTGAAGTCCTTCACATATCCAGGCCAAGGTTTTTTTTAATATTTCACATCCAAACCAAGTTCGATCCAACTAACATTAATCGTAACAATAGCAGTAACAGTATAATCAGTCATATGTTGATCATTGAATTTAATTACTAGTCTAGAATTATTAAAAATCATAAAAGCACATGTGTTCTTCTATTTAGAAATAAAATATGACAAATTTTCTTTTTGTACGTAGTGGAATAAATATATAGTACATTGTAAGTTGAAAACAAGTCACGAGCAAATTATACAATAGCATATATCCTTCTAAATTTTGAAGCATAATAATATATAGTATTTGCAGGTTTAGGCACTCACAGTACTTATCAAAGAAATCAAAAGTCAATTCTATTGTATCGTGTCCTTGACCACCTACTAACATAATATAACATTTCAACTTAATTAATCCCTAATCCATGGAACCACAATTGCACTCTAATACAAACAGTTAAAGACATCACTCCTTTTTAAGACTATTAAGTCTAAACTCTTCAACAAGCTAATCCTAAAGATACTAAAATCAAATAATAGCTATATTATATGAAATAGCCACTTAAGCCACGTTATTTTTGAGTTTAGTACTAAATGAGTTAAAGCTTAATTACTGACATTTCCCTCAAACTTCCTGTAATTTGACATCATACTAAATCAACCCTCGTACACTGACCACATAATGAGTACTGTAATCCCGATTGACAAGCAAATCAAGAAAGCATAAGGGGATGAAACATGTAATAGTGTTGGATTCTTTTTCCTAATGCTTTTAGCATTCTCATAGGATTACTGTTGTTTACTTTTCTAGATTTTTTGGGCAATTCCAAATTCCAAGTTAAAATCAGCCCTCAGATAGGCCTAAAAAGACTTGGGGATATCAATACCACCAAAGCTAAACACGTAATTTGTCTTCAAAAAGGATACCCTAAATCCAACCTAAATATTACATCGATGGGTGCAAAAATTCAAGAATGAAAAGTCAATGGCATGCTAAATTAAAGAAAAAGGGGATCAAGAAACCAAGAAAAAATTGGGAGGTCATCCACAAATAGAATCACATGGATGCAATAATTTTCAAGCCAAAATGGAAAACTGAAGTGAGAGAATATGGGGATCTACCAAAAGAAATAGGGATACTACAATGAAGTTTGAATTAAATGAGAGTTTAAAAGAGGGCAAATGAAAAATACAAGAAAGAATCTTGACTACTTGGATATATTTGATTTAAAGTTAGATGTTCAAGAATTAAGTGGCCAAAGTTTGGAGGTATAAAATGAGAATATATCAATAGAGGGCAGACGACCATGAGGAGACTCTAATCAATTAAGGAAGCTTTTCTTTTCACCTTTTCCCTTTGTCCCTTTGCCATTCCTCTTCTTTTTTTTCTTCTTTCCTTTTCTTTTTCTTTTTTTGAAATTTGAATGTGTGGCTAGGGTTTTTGAGTGTAAGACTTATATCCTTGTATATAACTAAAAGAAGTAGTTTAGTTCAATTAGATCTCTCATTATTTTTTCCTAAAGCTATGATAATCCTATTAAAATTTTAGTGCCTTTTTATCGATTACTAAAGTTTCAATAATTCAATTTCTAGTAACAATATAATATTAGTATAAGCAATTATAACTTAATTTTTCAAGAATTGCAATATCTAATATATATACACACATACATACTTATGTATTACATCTTCTAACTGATCTAATAAGCAAATAAAATATTTATTTAGAAAATAAAAATAAACATAGGATAAAATAAAATAATTAATGAATTATGAAAGAAATTCTAAGACATTACATCCCACCCCCTTAAAGGAATTTGATCCCCAAATTCTAACCTGAGTTAACGAAAAATTCCGGATGATATTTTTACATTACCTCTTCGATTTTCCATGTTGTTTCATCTATGTTATGGTTTCTCCAGAGAATCTTTACTATGAGAATTTCACTAGTACACAACTTTTGTACTTTTTGATCTAAAATTTGGACTAGTCTCTCTTCATACGTCATATCTTTTTGAAGCAGCAATTCCTCGTGCTTAATGATATGCAAGAGGTCTGGGTGATACTTCTTTAGTTGTGAAATGTGGAAGATATTATGTATCCTAGTAAGGTTCGGTGGTAAAACAATTCAATAGGCTATTGCTCCATTTCTCTTCATTATCTCAAAAAGGTCAACATATTGAGGGCTCAACTTTTGTCTTTTGCAATCCTCACAAACCCTTTTCTTGGTGACACCTTTAAAAAAATCATATCTTTGACACTAAATTTAAAATCTCTTATCCTATTATCAACGTAACTCTTCTGTCGACTTTGTGCATCTTCAATCTCTACTTGATTAATTGAACCTCATCAATAGTTTCCTGTATTATCTCTGCCCTAATTACTCTCCAATAACCAAGTGCAGTGCATGATACTCATCCATGTCCCAATGTAATGGCAATCAGCATTTTCTTCCATATAATGCCTCCTAAGATGTTATCTGGATACTCAATTAGTAGCTATTATTGTTGGCAAACTCAATCAGTAGAAGATGTTTAATCCAACCTTCTCTAAAATATAATATTCTAGCTCAGAGCGTATCTTCTAAAAGCTGAATAGTTCGCTCTAACTGACCATCTGCCTATGGATGTATGATTATGCTAAATTGCAGTTTTGTTCCTAAACTCTCCTATACTTATTTCTAAGATGTATGAATAGGTCTCAATCGAATACTATATTGATGGGGACCCTATGTAGCAGAACGATTTGATCAGTATAAATTTGCACTAGTGTCTCAATTGTATAAGTAATCTTGATGGGTAGGAAATGAGTTGATTTCATTTGCCTATCAATTATCACCTAAATACTATTATAACCTCCCATTGTTGTAGGTAATCCCGTGGTGAAGTCCATGGTAATCATCTCCTACTTCTACTTACGCACTTCTAGGGGTTGTAATAGCCCAGCTGGTCTTTGGTACTCTACTTTAACTTTTTGTCAAGTGAGATACTTCTGTACGCAATTAGTAATCTCTAATTTCATGTTGATTGACCAATAGTATTTCTTCAAATCTTGATACATCTTGTTACTACTAGGATGGATCATATACTTTGACTTATGGGCTTTATCTAAAATTTCCCTCTTTAATTCTTCATCCATAGATACACAGATCCGTTTCCCACATAATAAAGACCTCTCTTGATCTAGATCAAACTTGGTGTTAAGGGTGTCCATTGCGTTTATCCTGAACATTTGTAGATTTTTTCCCCCTCCGTCCCCTTCCCTATGCATCCCTAATCCTCTAATAAATGCTCAGCCGCAAGGTAATATTGGCATACAATACCATAAGCTTTAGTCCTTTACCTAGAATAGCAAGATTAGCCACTTATGCCTTCTAATTGAATGTGCCTACTACTACATTCATCTTCACCGGGTGATACTGAATTGAACTATCAAAATCCTCTAAGAACTCCATCAAATGATGTTGTCTCATGTTTAAGTCCTTTTGCAAGAAAAGATATTTTAGGCTCTTGTGGTTGGTGTACACTGTAAAGTTTTCCCGATATAGATAACGTCTCTATTCCCCTAAGGTAAACATAATTGCCGCTAACTCTAAGTTTTGAGTAGGACAGTTTTGCTCATAGGGTTTCAAATTTCTTGAGGCAGATACTATTACCTTACCATTTTACATCAGAACACATTCCTAGCCTTCTTTAGAAGTATCAGTATACATTATAAAATCCTTAGTACCTTTAAGTGGGGTTAATACTGGTGCTGTTGAGGTTAACCTTTTCTTAAGCTCTTGAAAATTAAGATCATACTTATAAATCCACTTCAATGGAATCTTTTTCTAAGTCAGACTAAACAATGGGGTAGCTATTTTTGAAAATTCTTGAACAAAACTCCTGCAATAGCCAGCCAAACCCAAGAAACTTCCCACCTCAGTTATTATCTCCAATCTTTTCCAATCTTGCACCACTTCAATCTTAGATGGATCAACCATAATTCCATCTCTAGAAATGACATACCCCAAAAAGGCTACTCCATTTAGCTAAAAGTCACACTTACTACACTTAGCAAAGTGTTTATGTTCCCAAAGTTTTTGCTATACCATCCTCAAGTGTTTTTTATGTTCTTTCTCACTCTTCGAATATACCACAATATCATCAATAAAGACAACTATAAATTGGTCTAAATATGTTATAAACATATGGTGCATCAAATTCATAAATGCTGTAAGGGCATTAATCAATCCAAACAGCATCACCACAAACTCAAAATGACCATTTCAAGTGTTTAGTGCTATATTATGAATATCTTCCTCTCTAATTTTTAGCTGGTAGTATCCTTGTCTAAGAACTATTTTGGAATAAACTTAGGATCCTTGTAATTGATCAAAACGTTCCTTAATTCTAGGCAAAGGATATGTATTCTTAATCATGACATTCTTCAAGCCTCCATAGTATATGCATATCCTCAAAGTCTCATCTTTTTTTTTACAAAGAGCATTAGCACTCCCTAAGGAGATGAATTTAACTGAATGAACCCACTTTCAAGTAATTCCTGTAATTTTACCTTAAGTTCCTTGAGTTCTCTAGTGCCATCCTATATGGTGCCTTAGAAATTAGATTTGTCCCTAGAAAAACCTTAATAGAAAATTCCACTTCACGATCATGAGGTAGCGATGTTAACTCTTCAGGGAGCACATTAGGAAAATTCACAACTATCAGGACCTTATCAATCTTAACCTTGTCCTTTAGTCTGTTGATCAAGTAAGCTAAGTATCATATCTCACCTTTTCTTAGTACTTTTCTAGCCTAAGTTGCTGAAATCAAAGTCATCTTAGCTGGCCTTCATTCCTCAGTAAGCTTTATTGTCAATTTTTTGAGCTCATACAAACTAACCACCTTAGAACAACAATCAAGATGAGCATGGTATTTAGACAACCATTCTATCCCAAAATAACGTCATCACCTTCTATAGGTAGCAAGACTAAGTCTGCAAAGAAATCTCTACTACCTATATGTATATCACAAGCCTTGAAAAAATCTATTCATCAGCATAATAAAACCTATAGGAACATTCACTTCTAAGTTATGATAAATCCTCTACATTAAAGTTTATGTAATTCACAATATGCATAGAAATAAAGGAGTGAGTTACACCAGGGTTAATGTTGGGATATGACAACAATACCATCTACCACAGCAGTTGGATTTGGGACTTGTTCACCTTCTAGTACATATACTCTACTTAGAACTTTTGGTTTGTCATTGTTTGAGTTTTCTGGATTGTGTTGATTTCCTTTATATAAACTCTGATTCACTAGTTGTTACCTCTTCCATAGATAGTCACGGAGGTGGTGTTGACCACAACCACATGCTAAACAATGGCCCATCTTTCTCCAACACTAAGATTTGTCATGTCCAGAGTATCTATAGTAGCTATACATTATGCTCTTTTTCCCAATATTGATTGATTCAAATGTTCTAATTGGTTTACAAGTGAGGTTGTTGAAATGTTGCTGTGGTTGTTTCACTCTTTACCCTTGGGTCCTCCCTCTTTACTAGTTGATTTCAACTGGATGAATTGTTTTTTCAACTTTATTTATGGCCTCCAACTCAACTAGCCCCGATTCTATTTTCAAAGCTTTCTCCACTACTATTGTGTAGTTAGGTATATTTATGGAGCATCTTCAAAAACTTCCTAACTTATCTTATTTCATCATCCAGTATTTATGGCACATATTTGATTAGTTGTGTATGCTCAACCTCGTATTGGGCAACTATGAGGCTTCCTTACTGTAGTTGGTTAAACTCATCTTCTCTTTGTTTGTGAACCAACTTCGAGATGTATATGTTGTCAAACTCCATAAGAAAGTTTTCCTATGTTCTAACAGTTTGTCGTTGTCTCCATCTCACCTCTATTAAGTTCCACCAATGTTGTGTAGAACCCTAAAAAAGGAATACAACTAGATTGACCTTCTGCTGATCACTATAGTCTAATACATTATAGATATTTCCAATACTCTCTATCTAAAGTTCAACTTTTTGATCATCAGGCTCCCCATTGAAACATTTGGGTCAAAAACATAAGAATCGATCAAGTGCCATATCAGGAGATTGTGGTCCTTTTAGTTGTTGTTGGTACCAAAGAGCTTCCGTGTTCCAAAGAGCTTCCGTGAATTGTTACATCGCCGTTACTATTTAACTTAGGGGATCATCACCTGTTGGTGGTGGTTAGGGTGGAGCTTGTCTACATTCTACCTCTGGAGGATTGGCAAGAATGTGTCTTGAGGTTTCTTGTTCCTCCCTTGATCGACTTTATGTAGCATTAGTTAGGTATCTTCCTAGACGAACTCCATAGCTAGGATCCATTCTAAAGTAAAGTGATTGCTATTAGTAGCCTATACTTAGTGACATATGAAATGGAGTATGAAATAAGGTAAAACAAAAATATTCATCAAATATTATGAATACTTAACATGAATATTATACATATATCAATTAATAAATCGATTTGTTTAACTTTCAATTTAGTTATTACTATTATTGTTCTTTTTAAATAATAGTTTGCATACTTTTCCTTTGAATGAGTCAAAGACTTTAGAAGTTCTCATGATAGAGGAAGAAATAAAAGAAAATTTTATAGCTCTACTAAAGCTTCATACACAATCATCCTTCATGCAAACCAAAACATCTAATATTAACTGGAAGATTTATTTTATTCATAACTACTAAAGAGAAAACCTCAACTACCAAAATAGTGCAAGTGAAAATTTAAAACTAAGGGTCCTATTGAACTCTAAATAATAATATTCTTGCACTAATCTTTATCATTTCCTTCACATAGATCTATCTTTTTGATATCCTTATTTGAGCCTACTTCTTCTAGATCTTCCTCAAGGTCTTCTTCATTTTCTTCACTGGGTTCTTCCTTTGTTGGTTTTTCTTCTTCCGATTCATTGAGAAAACAAGCTAACAAATGTTGGGTTTCCTCAAGGCCTCTCATGGCTATCCTAAACACATCCTGATCTCAATGGCATTGCTCTTGTAACTCATTATTTTAACAATCCAACTCTTGTTGACATAATTCTAGCTGTTGTTCTAACTTTTTATATCCATCTTTCTAGTGAAGATGTTCTCTTTTATGGTGGTCTCTATCATCCTTAAGCCAATGCACAATTAAGTTTGGGTAGTCCTTTTGAATTTCTTAGAAATAGATTGTCAGCATATAAGGTCGTACCGCTCACTTCCTCTAACTTTAATCATGTAGGTGAAGTATCTAAATGATGAACTGGCTTATGTAGGCTCTGGCTTACCATCTAATCCTTCAAAACCAAAAGAACCAAGATCAATAAAGAGTTAAAAAGAAAATAAGAAGATAAAAACAAGAATACATCAATTTCTAAGGTTTTTAAGCCCAATTTTCATAGTTTGAGGATCCTATCTTGACATTGCCTAAGCTTAAAACCAAAACTCCAATACCACCCTATCACTCCCCAAAATCAACCAGTCTCAAGGCGTGAAATTCAATCCCAAATGTATGATATTAACATTCCAAAATCATAAAGTTAGACAAGAACTCAAATAAATTCAATGCTAGTTTTATACACAAAAATTCAAAGTACCATTACCTAACCTCAACCAAAACAAATAGAATCCATAATAAATAAAATAGAAATGAAAAGCTTAGGAAAAATATAGTAGTCTACTGCAAAAATCTCATCTATGACTTCAATTTTGATTCTCATCATATGCAGGATCCACCTACTCACTAGAGCTAGGATCTAGGCCTGCCATAAGAAAGTTAAAGAAAAGAAAAGAGTGTAAGTAAAAAATTCAATAAATGCCTAGTGTGTGCAATGTGAGTTCATGTATTTGACATGATTTGTGTAGTGAAAATATTCAAGAAAAACATAAATGAAAAATCTTTAAACAGTCAAGCATTATCAAATCAAGAATTTAATAAATAGTTTCCTAGACCAACAACTTAAATGCGATGATCAAATAGTATTTGCTATAGCTAGTCAACCTTAAAACTCCTACCACAACAATCCCTTATCGCTTTAGGAAAGATGCAACCTTACCAAAACAGTGCCCAAGCCTAGGTTCTCAGGAACTACAACCCACCTCAACCACAAACAACTTCTATTGTGCACTAAGGGGATTAGGCCATAGAGACTTAGGGTTAAACTGGCAAGACCACTACTGCCTGGTGAAGTCCCTTACATATTCAGACCAGGTTGGATCTAACTAACAATAACAATAACAGTAACAACAATAATATAATTAGCCATCACATTGATCATCGAATTTAATTGCTAGTATAAAAGCATTAAAAATCATAAAAGCACATGTTTTCTTTGATTTAGAAATAAAAGAAGAAAATTTTTCTTTTTGTGCACAACAGAATACATATATAGTGCAGTGTAAGCTAAAAATAAGTCATGAGTAAATTATACAATAGCATATATCCTTTTAGATTTTGAAATATAATAATATATAGTATCTATAGTTTTAGGCACTCATAGTATTTATCAAAGAAAACAAAAGTCAATTCTATCATATCACATCCTTGACGACTTGCTAACACAATTTAACATTTCAACTTAATTAATACCTAATCCATGGAACCACAATTGCACTCTAATATAACAAGTAAGGACATCATTCATTCCTAAAACTATTACATCTAAACTTTTCAACAAGGCTAATCCTAAAAATACTAAATCAAATAATAGGAATATTAAATTAAATAGCCACATAAGCCATGTTATTTTCAACTTTAGTCTTAAATGAGTTAAAGCTTAATTACTCACATTTCCCTCTAACTTCCTATAATTAGACATCATACAAAATTGGCCCTTGTACACTGACCACATAATGAGTACTATAATCTCAATTGACAAACAAATTAAGAAAAACATAAGGGGGTGAAACTTGTAATAGTGTTGGATTCTGTTTCCTAATGCTTTTAGCATTTTTCATAGGATTATTGTTGTTTGCTTTTCAAAATTTTTTTGGCAATTCCAAATTCTAAGTCAATATCACCACTTGGATAGGCTTAAAAAGACTTCGGAATATTAATACCACCAGAGCCAAACATGTAATTTATCTTCATAAAGGATTCCCTAAATCCAACCTAAATATTACAGTGATGGGCACATAAATTCAAGAATGAAAAGTCAATGACATGCTGAATTCAAGAAAAAGGGATCAAGAAACCAAGAAAAAGCTAGGAGGTCATCCACAAATAGAATCCATGAAAATAATGATTTTCAAGCTGAAATGGGAAACTGAAGAGAGAGAAGATGGGAATCTACCAAAAGAAATATGGACAGTACAATGAAGTTTGAATAAATAAGAGTTTAAAGCAAGGCCAGATGAAAAATACAGGAAAGAATCTTGATTACCTGGATATATCTGATTTAAAGTTCAATGTTCAAGAATTAAGCAGCCAGAACTTAGACGTATAAAACAAGAAAATATCAATGGAAGGCCGACGACCACAAGGAGACTCCAATCAATTAAGGAAGCTTTTCTTCTGACCTTTCCCTTTGTCCCTTTGTCGTTCCTCTTCTCTTTTTCTCTCTTCTTTTCTTTTCTTCTTCTTTTTCTGAAATCTGAATGTGTGGCTTGGGTTTTAAAGTGTAGACTTATATCCTTGTAAATAACTAAAAAAATGTAGTTTAGTTCAATTAGGTCTCTCATTATTTTCTCCTAAAGCTAGAATGATCCTATTAAAATTCTGGTACCTTTTTATCGATTCCTAAAGTCTCAATGATTTAATTTCTAGTAATAATATAATATTAGCATAATAAATTATAACTTATTTTTTTCAAGAACTATAATATCAATTATTTATACACATATGTATTATATCTTCTAACTGATATAATAAGTAAATAAAATATTTTTTTTAAAAAAATAACAATAAACATTAGATAAAATAAAATAATTAATTAAATATGAAAGAAATTTTAAGGCATTATATTCTCTACCTTCCATGACTCAAACTTGCTCTTACAACATCAATAGCAAGACAAGGAATTCAAAAAGTATTCTAAATCCATTGGCAATGGAAAGGTTCAAAGCAAGTGAACTTATATTAAATTTATGATTGCTTTATAGTTATTTTTCATTTTCTTGTTAATTTAGCATTTTTGTTTACAAAATGTACTTTTGTTATTTTAGTATTTTTGCTATGAAATGCCTTTGTTTTTAATTATCGTTTGTATTTTTCCTTCCCAAAGAAGGCATGGACATTGCCAAATAATTGGAATCAACAAAAGGGAAAGAAGATGTATGTCTTATTAGTAGTGGTACTACACATACAATACTTAGAAAATAAGAATTATTTTTCCCACCAAAGCTCATAAAAAAAAATGTTAATGCCATTAGTGGTAGTGCAAATTTATTTAAAAGCTCCAGTAGAGCAAATATGTGCTCCTTGAAGGAACAAAATTGATTATACGTAATTCACTATTCTCAATTAAGTCACAAAGAAATTTGTTAAGTTTAAAAGATTTTCATCAAAATGGATATCATATCAAGACTATGAATGACTGAATGTTAAATATTTGTGCATTACTACAAACAAATGTATAGTAGACAAAATCCCCTCTCTTTCTTCAAGCCTATATTATAATAAGATTTATGCAATTGAAATGCATCATTCAGTAAACTAGAGGTTTATTAATTCCAAAGATCATCTGGCATGATCAACTAGGACATCCTAGGTCGATAATTATGAGAAGGACAATTAAAAATTCACATGACCATTCATTGAAAAATTAAAGAGTGTTGAAGCTAAATGAATAAACATATGTTGCTTGTTCTCAAGGAAAATTTGTCATAAAACCAACAATTAAAATGGGGACTGAATTCCTTGGATTTTTCAAGCACTTGCAGTCAATCACTAGACCATTGTTAATAAGAATAAAGCTCCCTATATCAGCTTGGGGGTATGCTATTTTGCTTGCAACAACATTATACATTTACAGGCGACAAGTTATCATAAATACTTTCTTTTATAATTGACCTTTGGTTATGAGCCAAATATTCTCCATTTGAGAAGTTTTGAATGTGTGGGTTATATCCTATACAGACACCACAATGCACTAAAATGGGACCTCAAAGAAGGTTGGTAATATACGTTTGGTATGATTCAACCTCTAGCACTCAATCACAAGATTTGCAATTGTTATTTTAATGAATCTAATTTCCCAACATTAAGGAGAAAAAATGAACAATTGAAAAAAGAAATCAAGTGGAATATATCATCACTAGAGTTTCTTGATTGCCAAACAAAATCTTGTGAACCAGAAGTTCAAGGAATAATATGTTTGGAAAAGATTGCAAATCAATTACTTGATACATTTACTAACTATAGAAGAGTTATAAAATCACATATTCCTGCAGCAAATACACCAATTAAACTAAATCTCCCAATAGGACAATCTAAAAGTGCTATAGCAAATAAGCTTAAAGCATGCCCCAAGCATGGTAGACCTCTTGGTTGCAAAGACCAAAAACTTTGTAAGAGGATTGAATGATCAAAATATTCAACTAAAGGAATGGAATTTGAATAAAGCTTTCCATTAGATCACTAGTGACCAAAATTCAAGTTCCTAAAAAACAAAATCTAGTTCTTGTGGAACAAAACCTAAATCCCAAAGAGCACAAGTTTCAAGATCATACAAATGAAACTTCTATAAATTTTTGCCACTACAAAAAAAAAAAAAAAAAATTGAAATTGAGTTTAAACAATTTGGATAATATTTTTGCATGTAATGTAGAACTTAAAATTAGAAAAGGAATTGAAAATGTTGAACCTAAATCGGTTGAGGAATGTCAGCAAAAAAGTGATTGGCAAAAATGAAGAGATGTCATTCGATCCAAATTGGATTCACTCACAAAACACAGAGTTATGGACCTATAGTCCGAACATTTGAAGGAGTAAAACCCCATAGGTTATAAATTGATTTTTGTGTGAAAATGAAGTGAAAGAAATGATATTGTGTGATGTAAAGCATGACTTTTAGCACAAGGGTTTTCACAAATGTTGGGTCTTGATTCACTACTAAAAAAAACTAAAAAAAATAATAAAATTTGCAATAGATTTTTGTGAAAATCCTTCCCAAAAACTTCCATCCCAAATTTTTCAGATAGAATTTATGATGTCCTCTCTTTTGTGATGGATTGTGACGGATTTGAAATTTGAGATGGAAGATTTGCATTGACATTGCAACGAAAATATTCTATCACAAATTTGCTCGCAAAATTCCAATTTAGCTTCGTCATAAATTTTTTTTGTTTTTCCAATTTTAATAATTATTTTGAGATAGAATTTTTTTTTTACCTCAAAGCAACATTTGCAATAGATTCTTCTACCACAAAAAAAATTATTTTTTAATTAGTTTTTTACGACAAAAATTTTAATTAGTTTTGCAAAATAATTATTGTATGTCGTAAATTATGTTGCAATGATGACATATTATATGATTTTAGCAACAAGAATTTCCATTGCAAAGTTTTGAAAAATTAAAAAAACAATTCTAGATTTTGTAGTACTCAATTGAAACATGTTATTAACAATTAATATTTTTTTTGAATTAATAATTAATCATCCATATACAAATAATATTATTTTACATAAAATCTCATCAAATCAACTTATCAATATTCCATACTTTTCTAAACATATAAACATCAACTATTGTGACAGATGTAAATCTCATACATTGTTTTCTTGATGAAAATTTTCATATATTTCATTGAATTAAAAAAATACATTCTTGATAATAATTATGTATAGAGATTCGTATAACTCAAATAAATAAATACATTTAACTCAATAATGCAATAAACTCTTAAAGAGCTTATAAAAATTTAAATTCATTTTCTTCAACAAGAATCAAAATTTTATAACTACTTTTACAAAACTAACCACATATGCAATAAATTTGAATGGGAAAACATATTAACTTTTTATACAACCAATCCAGAGATTGTAACAAAAGCATTCTTTGTTTTTTCTCACTTCTTATCATTAAACTAAATAGGTAAATCTAATCAGTTTTTACCAAATAAACTAACATCACAAATATGATGTATAATTTACATTATAATAAAAATCTAACATACAATAAAAATCACAATCTAATATAATTAATACATATTGTCCAATATATGAACTAAACCCCTAATTGAACACGTAAAATTAGAAAATAATACTAAAACGTTACCTTTTCAACCTATCTATGCAAAATTATAATGTAGCGCCCTACCCAAGAGGTGATTGCTTTAGGCCAATGTGCTACTATAGTCTTATTCACAATCATTTAATCCAATTACGCACCTTCAAAGTTTCAAAGTAAATAGTTGCAAGTCAACCCAAAAACAATTTATTCCAACTTACTAGGACAATGCACTATTTTACATCCCATAAGGAAATACAAAACCATCACACAAATACCAACACTAAGTCTACAACTATCATCAATATCAAAGTTATACAAGCACAATCACCAACATAAGGCATCTTAGGCTCCAACTTACAAACATAAGTCATTAGAAAATTGAGTCTAGATCTGATACATCTAAAAGTTAATAATAAAGCCATGTGTTCTGATACATCCCGTAGCTCTCCAATTGCTACTTTTTACAACCTAGCTGGGAAAAGAAATTGGGAACACGAAAGAGGCATAAGTCCAAAAGAATTGTGAGGGGGGAGAGGAGGTGACTACTCTCAAAAGCATAAGATTAAGGAAAACCAATGAAAGGGTCCAAATTCAACGGATAAATAATTAAGTGAAACAATAGGAAGAACCAAAACTATAGACCTTATAAATTAATGTGACAATAGAATAGAACTCAAATAGATAATGTATTAACGGAGTGAAAATTCAATGAAATGAGACATGAAACACACAAGACCTTACATAACAAAACATTTACAACATGAAGCAATGACATAACATAACTCATGCGATACCAAATTTAACAGATTATTGGAAACTCTATCCTTATTGCTCCAAGAATAGAACATAAATGGTAATTAACGATAACAAACAATAATAAACAATAACAAATAGTAAATGGAGTACATTAATCATAATAGACTTCCCTTATTACTCCATTACCTAAGCACTCAATTCGGTACCAACACTTAGCTCGGTCATTGGCATGGTCAGTCCACATGCTAAATCTCACCACTTATTAGACAGCTACCTCTAGCTATCCTTATTTCATAGCCAGCTGAAAGTAGTTGTCTATGAGTTGGTAAGGCATGTGGCTAGCCATGCTTAATGCCTGGTTTCATATCCAAGCCGATATCACTCAGAACATAGAGGGATAAGAATTTTCATATTTTCAAAAGTGGAATAACAAGGTAGAAGAACTACCAATAGCTTTTACTGGAAAAAACTTGCTAAATTGTAATTGGTTAATTTTTTAGCTTGATGTTTATATTTTGAAACTCATATATTTGTGAAATCTCATTACAAGTATAGACGGTGGTGAGATGGACTAAAACCTTCTCTTACGACTTCTAGAAATTTTAAATGTTCTACTTATTTTCTATATATTATTTGAGAAATTGTCACTCTGTTGTTATTGTTAAACTATCTAATTAAGTCATTCAGACTTACATTGTTATATTGTTGTTTCCTATTCTTTACCTCAGACAAGAACGAGTGATAAAGATAAACTAGCCCAGGTGGCACACAATGTAATAAGGTGATTGAAGTGCTAAGCGTGATTCATGATATTCTAGTTTATAATTGTACCTTTGGTAGAGGTTTGTTATGGAAATTAAATACTTTAAATTTTTGATAAATGTGTTTTCTATTATTCAGAAGGCTTGTAGTATAGAGAGGGCGGCGCCTTGTACGGGAGTAGGCACTTAGCTAGGAAAAGCAATCAGAATCACAAAAGAGGCATAAGTCTAAAGGACTTAGTGAGGGAAAAGGTGATGTCACTACTGACAAAAGCATAAGATCAAGGAAACCAATGAAAGGGTCATAATTCAACGGATAAATAATTAAGTGAAATAACATGAAAAATTGAAACTATAAAAGTTATAAATTAACATAATAATAGAATAGAACTCAAATAGATAAAGTATTAATGGAATGAAAATCTAATGAGACGAGATGCGGAACAAACAAGACCTTATATAACGAAATATTAACAACATGGAGCAATGACATAACATATGTCATGTGATACTAAATTTAATAGACTATTGGCAACTCTGTCTTTATTGCTCCTAAAACAGAACGCAAACAACAATAAATGATAAAAAATGATAACAAACAGTAACAAGTGTAACATAAAGTACACTAATTATAACAGACTTCCCATATAACTCCACCACACAAGCACTCTATTCGGTACCCAAGCACTTGGCTCAGTCAGTGGCACAGCCGATCTACATGCTAGATCTCACCACTTACTAGATAGCTACCTCTAGCTATCCCTAAGTTAGGATCTTAAGTGGGTACTAACCAAGAGACCTACCACCATTAGTCTATACCGCTTGATCATCCTTTCGGACCTACCCATGGCCTTCCATTAGGTGGTAACCCTCCAAGAGTGTCCTCAAGATAGCTTAATATTTTTCCAATAGATAATACAAATTCAAATATCCAAACAAAACAATATTTTTGAAACCAAACATAACAGTAAAATTTATAAACATTTGTCGACAAGGCCCTATAAATAGTATACCGAACAATTTAATTGGAAGCAAAGCTGTATGAATTGGTTTGCAAGACCTATAATAGCTATATGAATAAGGAAAAGCCAGCAAAGCTATAGGGTATATGGGATAGATAACAAATATCACAATAGATTGTTTGGGCATCAGAATAGGCATAGTCAAATCCAACAGATAGATGTAGGGAATACAAACAGTACGGATCATTCACTTCCTAGAAAAAAAAAGACTAACCCTCACCTTAAGTCTCTATAGAGATGCTTTCATGTCTTACGGTCCTAGAGACCTTGGCTCCTTGTCAACTATTCTAATAGAACGTATTTAACATCAAATGTTTACACCACATCCTTTAAATAATAATTAAACCATTTATACTTATTATTAGGTGTTACTGATTACAAAGCACATCTATCCAACTCAAGGTCTCACCCTATTTTGGATATTATAACTTAAGCTAAAATATATCGATTATCTAAATTAGTTTGACAAAATCTTCATATTAATGTCGCTACAGTATTAACAAAAGGTTTATTTGGTTTGAGTCACTGATCATTTCTTAAATTAATGTGCAAGCTCATGTATGATAATTCAGTTAAATTGAAAACAATTATCATATTCCATTAATAATTAATCTTTGCAATGTTACACAATATAGACTCCTCAATTAAATCAACTAACTCAATTTAATGATAATTAGTTTCTAATTTAAGATCTGAGTCTACATATACTTACAATCAAATTCCTATCCAATTATTATGATCTATAATCATAATTCTTAGTCTAATTTACTTAAATTTACAATGAAAATTAGTTTTACAATTTAATCAAACCAACTTAGGAATCATTTAATAAATTAAATAAATTTTACCCAAATTAAACACAATTTAGAGCCAATTCACAGTTCAAGATTGACATGCATGAATTCAGCTGGTTGCCTTAAAAACAATTGTCCATAAGCCACTAGACTACCACCAAAATTGAAAGCAAGACCTATTGATAGACTCATTTCCACGTGCCTAACAAAAGCCCCCAATCAATTTTAAAGTTTGCATCCATCTCGTTGGTTAATTTTCCTATGAATCTTCTGCTCCGCCATCAGTTGCCATTGCTTTATTTTTTCAATTTTGTCCCCACTAGTGGTTGAAATAGAAAATTGAAGGCATTACCTTGATCCTTGAGCTAAGCTTGTCAAAGCCCATACCTTGGTCGCCCTCAACAGTTATTGGAACAGCCACAACCACTACCATGTATAGTATGTCTTCTCTAGGCTCGATTTTCTATTGCTCCACCAGTTGGTTTTTGGAGTTTTGGGTATAAGTGTGTTTGCTGTGATGAGAGAATGCTAATGAATAGTTTGATTAGAGTGATCGTTGTTGCCGAAGGAAAATCGCATATGAGAATTAGATATAATTGAGGGGAAATGCTATTTATATAAGTTGTTATGAAATTTCAGATAGGCCTCAGAATTCTTTTCCCCAGTGTCAATTAAGTCCTCAAACTAATTAATGCCCGTAATTGTCCTACTTGACCAAATATTTTTATAGGTTGACCCCCTAAACTTTCAAGTTCCTTGTAATTAAGTCTTTCTTATTTGTATTTTGTACCCCAAAATTTTTATCAAATTAATATTTTAATATTTTTAAAATCTTACTTTCTAAAATGCTAAATTTAGGGGTGTTACATGTAATGCCTTGAGATATCCAAATCTACAACACTACAACAAAAAGAAAATTATAATAATAAATAAAAACAAAAATATAAAAAAATGAGAAGAAAAAGCTAATGTAATCCAACATACAATTTAATATAAACCAACATATAGTTCAATACAATTTAATAGATAACTCAAACTCTAATCAAACATATAATTTACAAAATACAATCAATATAATCCACATAAAACACATGATAAACGAACATATAATGTAACACCCTTAGAAATCATATGATTGGTAAAGTTTATTTAATATTATTTTTTATGAATTTTATTAATTTTTATCTATTAATTTTATTAACTTTAAAATTTTGGGGGGTTAAAATATGAATAGAAAAGACTTAATTGTATCACCATTTAAAAGTTCTAGGGGTTAACATAGAATTATTTTGGAATGTATGGACTAATCCAAGGCACTAATGAAGCTGGGGGTCAATTAGAAGATGGTTAAATCTTCAGAGGATTCAATTGAAAGCTGCAAAGAATTTTAGGGGTCAATTTGAGATTTTTGAAAGTTGTCCTTATATAGCATTCCCCTCCCTACCCAATTTTCTTTATTTCTTCACTACGCAATCACTTTATCTTCTCTGGTGATTTCTCCAACAACAGCAAGAACTCCTAAACCAACCCAGCCAACACGTTCCATGCCTCGTTAGGAGCCCCTCAGTGTTACATGTAGCTTGAGATAACCAGTGGGCCATCAAAACATTAAGAACAAAAATTGAGCTTTGACAATGAGTAGTGGAGTGAAGGTTGCGATGGTGAAAGCTAGTGGCTAGAAGATAGGATTTATAGCTCTCAGCTCAATGAATTGACAAGTGTCTTAAACTCCTAAATTTATTCACTAATAGTAGAATTAGAGAAAATAGAAAGCGGCGATGAGTGATGACAATGAGAGTTTGAGGCATCAATTGGTATCCAATTCAGTAGCAGAACTTGAAATTAATCTAGGAGTTGAGTTGGTGGTGTTGAGATGCATCTAGTGGTGATGGCAAACTACTTCGGTGGTGGCGCCAAGGTAGTTTCTTCATCTTGAGACAGTGAATGCACTGGTAGTGTTAGATTGTTAAGATTAAGCTCTAATATTCAGAATTGGTATATGTTGGGGATGAGACTTGGTATATATATAATTGATGTTCTTGAAAATGTTTGGTTTAATTCACGTAAAATTTTTGTAGCAAACAAAAGATATGTATTAGAATCAAGAAAAGAGTTATGCATAGATATATATGTATCTAGTGGACTTAGATTTATTATATTATATGATAAACTTGGTTAGTTAAACTAATTTGGTGATAAAACCCTAATTTTATGTAATTAAGCCCTAAGTGACCAATTTGGATTTATTAATGATAGTTAGGGCTATTATAATCAATTTTGTGTAAAATTGTAAGGATAATTATAAATAAGAATATGATTTTATCAAGTTAATATGACTTTAGTAAATGTTATCGTATTAATGGCACAATTGTATGGCATCTCTCGAAGATATCGAACAAGAACCCTAAAATACCATAATTAATGGATAATGATCGATTTTAGACTGTTATTTGTATAATTATGATTATAAGGTAAAACAAGGATTTGATAGTTAACCCATTACGTTGGTTAATTAATGAAGAGCGGAGTCCCACAGATTAGTAAACTGCAATAGCATTTTGTGGCTATTGAGGTGAAGGTCTACCAATTGGTAATTGTCTTGCATATGTCTAATAGTTATTGTTTTATAAAACCCTGTGAGGGGTTGAACAATTTGGTGCTTGTCTTGTCTTATCTACCTAATTTATTTCTGGGAAGTGAAAGTTTTTGATTGTTCAAATCTCGTGATTGTTGAATTCCTAAAATTGTCTGAATTCTTAGATTAATTATTTGAATCATATACCCCTATAAAGGTTTGCATCATTGATTCTTGTTACTATTAAAAAAATTGATGATTTATGTTCTAGTGCCCTAAAGTCTTTTTTGCTATATGTTATCATTTTGTTATCTATTATCGTTTGGTTGTCTGTTATCGTCCTATGTAATCTATGGCTTTGTCGGCTTTTTGTTATCTCACTGATATCTAGTCTTGCTAACCATTCATGCTTAGCTTTTATATCTAATTTCACATGAAAAGATATTTATTTAGCCTTATTGTTATATTTGAATCACTTTGTATACTATCTGTTTAGCCTTTTGGCATATTAGAATAATTCTAAAAATTGTTATTTAGCCTTGTGGCAAAATTGCTATTAGATAGTAACAACATGTTTATATGTATAGGGAAATTTGTACGGGGCAAGTGCCAATCTTAGCAAAATGCATGGATAACTGTGATACACTAGGCGATACGCTTAGGTATTAGTGATGTGCTGAGTGGTATGCTTGGGCATCGTATTTGTGATATAATGGCCAGTATGTTTAGTTATCAATAATGTGCTAGGGATCATCCCTGGGCATTAGTTCTATTCTATCTGCCATGCTACGCTTAGATTATTGTATTGTTTAAGGGAATAAGGAGAATTTTGTATGCATGTTATGTTCTGGTTTATTTAGGCTGCATATGATGCTTAGGTTTGTTTCATTCTGATTGTACTTTGATTATTTATACTCTATTGATGGAGCAATAAGGAATGAGAGGTTCCAATTGTTGAATCTGATAAATATTTATGTTCTAGCAAATTTATGTTCTGATTGAATTGTTGTGTTAGTAAATAATCTATTGAATTGCTTCTTTTCTAAAAAATCCTTTCTTACTGTTATTAACTTATCCTTCACTAAATCCTTAGGACGTACCCTTTTGTTATCCATTTATTTTCCTTCCCAAGCAGGTATCAAAGTACAGCAAAGGATTGTGATTTAGCCTAATAGACTGTTTTGTAATTATGTTGGTGATCATGTGTACTTATAGGTTTACCTACTGGTTAAGCTCTAACTTAGAGATGTTGTAATATGTTAAGTTGGAATTTAAGAATTATGGCATGCATATATATATATATATCTTATGTTTCATGAATGATACTTTGGGACTATATTTAAATCATGGCTTAGAATTAAGAATTTTAGGGTTATTACTGGTATATTTGGCATGTAATATGGTACTTAAGTAGTGTTGCTTAGGTATGAATTATGTCGTTGTCTATGAGTTCTATTGAAATGTAATGGGCATATTTGTTATGCTATATGAAATGAATTAGGTTTGAGTTGGTGACATCACAGCTTAGGGATTATCCTAAGTGGGGTGCCATTGAGGTGGTATTAGAGCCTAAGTTGTCGATGACCTAGGCATTGAATGCCATTGGATTCATGACGAACCTTTTGTTTAAGTCAATTTGGGTATGAATTGTGGGTATACTGCTTGATACTAAGCGGTCGAATATTATACTTAGGAAAGCCAACCAAACTATATCTTCACTTCTAGGGATTGAGCATTGGACTTTAAGATTGGAATTGAACCATAGGTATTTTGTGTGTGAGATATGTGCTTAATTAATGAGATATTGATGAAATAAACTGATGTGATATAGGATGGTGGATAATCATAGAAAGGGAAAGAAACCTGTGGACAAGGAGATCATGGAATATTTGAATGAGAGGATTAGAGTTTTAGAGGAGAAAAAAATAGGTTTTCTAAATTTGTGCCAAAGATATGAGGAAAAACTTGATGATATGCATGCAACATCAAGGTACAAACAAGCAGAGAGAGTGTGGGTGAGTAAGAATAGCTAAGAGATGTGTAAAGGAACTCCGTATTGTGCGGGCCCAAATGGAAGAGACTTTTAGAATGTTGGAGTTGGACCACCAGAGAATAGTTGACACCACCCATATCATTATGAACAAGTTTTGATTAATGATGGCATATTATAATAGTGCCATAGACCAGATTATCAGAGTTAGAGTCAGGATTGACTCGGCAACCAAACCATCCGAGGTTCACCCCTTCCTCGAGCTAAGACAGAAATAGGGTGTACATATTAAGGAGAATCAAGAGGATCCTGAGAAGAACTTTGAGGAAGAGCTCAAAGAGGATCCAGAGAAGCATCTTGAGAGGGATCCCGTGCAGAAGTATTTAGTTGAGGTACTACCCGATGCTAATATAGATATAGAGATAAATGGGGAGAAGAAGGATAAATATCCCGAGTTTGACATTACTAATGCCAGGATTAAGGTTGGTGGAAGTAGTTATGATATTAATATATACATATGTTAAAATAATCGACTAGAATTAATTAGACTTTAGGATGATGCCCTATTGAGCCTTATCATTTTGATACTAACTAAGCATAATATTAGCACAGCACTTTTGGAAATTTTGACTAATATATAAACTATGTAACTTTTGCAAGTGCTAACTCGAAAAATGTCTATGAAATCTTATCATTTATTGTAGAATAATTAAACTATATTTTAACGAGTTTGACTTAATTTCATTAAATTATTTTTCTTTCTTTTTATTTTTGCAAGCTTGAAAGCATTGATAGAATTGATGGCATCACAAGAGAGCTTCGATGTACTCGTTCTGCCCAGAATCGAACGATGGGAAAATTGCTCGAAAGACAGGCCAATGATCGATAGGCTTCAAGACAAGAGGCACCTGCTTACCAACAACCCATGCCAATAGACGAGGTTTTGCAAACCTTTTCGATCAATCAACCAGTAGACCTTATATATCAAAAAGTGTCGAGATTCAGACATCAAGGTCAATAGTGACGTGGCGGGGCACGAGTTGTTAATGAGGTAGCTAAAGATCAAATGTTGGAATGGTTTCTATGTTTTCAACCTCCGAAGTTCTTAAGGGGCCCTGATGATAGAAGAGGCAAGAAATAGATTGAGAGTTTAAAGAATATTTTTGTGATACTGCGCTATCCAAATAAACAAAAGGTTTGATATGCCTTGTCTTTCTGGGAGGTTCCGTCTAAAGTTGGTGGAAGATGATTGATCACGAGGGGATGACTGAAGAAACCTACTGAACTTGGGAAAATTTTACTGAAGACTTTATGGATAAGTATGTGCCAGTTGTGGTGAAGCAAGTGAAGGAAAAAGCGTTTATGTATCTTATATAGTGGGCATAGTCTATTAGTCAGTACAAGGCTACTTTTAGCCAATTGATACAATATAGTCCCTATATACAAGATGATGAAAGCCAGTAGACTTGACAATTTGTACAAGGAATCCAATTAGAACTTAGAAGTGGTCTAACCATTTGTGATTTGTCAAACTTCAATCAAGCAGTAAGTAAAGCACTATATCCTAAGTCGAAACTGCAAGAGATCTAAAAAATTGAGAATAAAAGCCGAAAGGGAAAGATGTATCCTGATAAACATAGTAATGCCAGGAGAAAATAGCCAAGACTACAAATGAGAGGTGTTAACTGACAAGCACCTCAGGTTGGTGGGACTACAACTTTAGCTATAGAAGCAGTGCTAAAATAATGTGGATTTTGTGGGAAACCTAGCCATAAGGAGCTTCATTGTTGGAATAAGCAAGGTAAATATATATGCTATGGTGGAAACCAGTACTTTTTGAGAGATTACTCCAAGTAGAGAAACCCAACACCTATAGGGAAAAGAAAACAGATAGCAGGCGCTAAAGGAAAGCAAAAAGTGAGAGCCCTCCCCTATGCCCTAATAAGAGAAGATGCACCAAATCCTAACAAGGTGGTTGAAGATATGATTCTATTTTTGGAATTCATGAAAATACCTTATATGATCCTAATGCTTCTCATTCTTTTATATCTACACCTTTTTTGGAAAATTGAATATGCAACTCGAAACTATGGCTTATCAAATAGAAGTTCAAATACCTTTAGAAATAAGGCTAATAACAGACACCATTTATCGGGATTGCGTAATTATGATTAGGGATGAGATATATCTAATGAATCTTATACAAATGCCTATCTAAGAATATGAATTAATACTTGGGATGGATTGACTTTATAAACATCAGGCATAAGTGAATTTGTTACATTAGGTGTATCCCTCTTAGAGATAAGATACCAATACCAACATGCGATTCCACCGATAATACTTCCTCAATACCAATTATATCTGCACTAGAGGCCAAAATAATTCTGAGAGAAGGTGGACAAAGGTTCTTAGTGTGTCTTATCAACAAATCTCGAGACACAGTCAAAGTCGAAGAGGTGGAAATAGTAGTTGATTACCCAAAAGTATTTCCAGAAGAGTTGAACTCTGTACGTCCTGATAGGAAGATAGAGTTTGTTATTCATTCACTTCTGAAAGCCACTCCTTTTTCCAAAACTCTTTATCGAATGGCACCTACTGACCTAAAGGAACTAAAGGACTAACTTTAGGAGCTATTAAAGAGAAAGTTTACGAGGCCTAGCACTTCTCTTTGGGAAGTCCCAGTACTACTTGTCAAGAAGAAAGATAGGTCCTTGAGGATGTGCATTGATTATCGGGAGTTAAATAAAGTTACGGTCATGAACAAATATCTCTTTCCGTGTGTGGAAGAGTTGATTGAACTTCTACAAAGGTCTATAGTTTTCTCAAAATTAGACTTGAGACAGAGACATTATTAGTTGAAAATCATAGAAGAAAATATCCCAAAGACTGCCTTTGATTCTCGATATGGTCATTTTGAATTTGTAATAATGCTCTTCGATCTGACTAACACTCTAGCAGCATTTATGGATTTGATGCACCAGATCTTTCGATCGTATTTGGACTAGTTTAAGGTTGTCTTCATTGTTGACATTCTAGAGTACTCAAAGACTAGAGAAAATCACGTGAAGTACTTACATAAGGTTCTTACCCTGAAGGAGCATCAGTTATATGCAAAATTCAATAAGTGAGAATTCTGAATAGAGAAAGTGGCTTTCCTTGGATATATTGTATCTCATCATAGGATAGAAGTTGATCCCTCTAAGATAGAGGCAATAGTCAACTAGAAAAGACCAAAAAATGTGACAGAAGTCTATAGCTTTTTGGGTCTGGTCGGCAATTGCCAAAGATTTGTATGAGATTTTTCTAGAATAGCTGGCTTGTTAAGCAAATTAACTCAGAAAGATCGACCATTTGACTGGAATGAGAACTACCAAAAAAGTTTCAAGAGCTGAAGAATAGGTTGACCAAGTTTGCTCATTTTCTGCTAATCAGCACACAGTTCAAGGTTTATAAACTAGCAGAGTTATCTATTAAGGAAATAGTCAAACTACATGAAATTCTAATCAGAATCGTGTCAGATTGAGATCCAAAGTTCACCTCAAGACTTTGGAGAGACGTATAAGAACACTTGGGATTAAGGTTGTAGTTCAGTTCTGCAACTCATCCTCAAATGGCCAAACAATTAGAGAGAGTCATCCAAATATTGGAAGATATGCTATAGCCTTGCGTCTTAGATTTCAACAAAAATTGAAATCGACACCTTCTTTTAGTTGAGTTTGCTTCCCATAACAACTACCAATCTTCTATCCAGATAGCCCCATATGAAGCATTATATGGCCAAAAGTGTTGATCTCCATTGCATTAGGATCTTGAGAAAAATAGAAGTTGCTCTAATTAGTCTCTAGGAACTATACAACCAGAATTGGTTCAAGAGACTATTAAGAAAGTACAAATAATTAAACAAAGGATGAAAGATGCTTAGGATCAACAAAAAAGTTATACAAATAAGTGAAGAAGGGATTTGGAGTTTAAGGTTAGTGACCAAATGTTTCTCAAGGTATTCCTGAGAAAACGTGTCAGAAAAATCGATTAAAGTGGCAAGCTTAGCTTAAGATATATCGATCCTTACAATCTGTGAAAGAATTAGGCCAGTGGCATACCATATGGCACTACCCCAAGGCTTGACAAGAATGCATGATTTTTTTCATGTATCATAGCTTCAAAAGTACTATCCTAATCTATCTCATATTCTTCCTCATGAAAGCATACCATTGCAAAGTAATTTGACATACGAAGAATAGTTAGTACATATCTTAGATCAAAATTTTCAAGAACTTAGGAATCAAAAAATTCCTCAAGTAAAGGTGTTGTGGAGCAGAGAAAATGTAGAAAGACTAACCTGCAAGTGAGAAGATATCATGTGCCAACAGTATCCCGAACTTTTCTAATATTTAGGCGAGAATCTGGGAACCATATTATTTTAAGAGGGAGAGATTTGCAACACCCTAGAAATCATATAATTACTTAATATTATTTTTTGTGAATTTTATTAATTTTTATTTATTAATTTTATCAATTTTGAAAGTTTTAAAGGTTAAAATACGAATAGGGAAGACTTAATTGTATCACAATGTAAAAGTTTTGGGGGTCAACATAAAATTATTTTGGAATATAGGGGCCAATCCAAGGCACTAATGAAGGTAGGGATCAATTGGAAGATGGTTAAATCTTCAAAGGATGGAATTAAAAGCTGCAAAGAAATTTTGGGAGTTAACCTGAGAATTCTAAAAGTTGTCCTTATATAGCATTCTTCCTTCCCCATTTTCTTCATTTCTTCATCTTCTCCAATGATTTCTCTAGTGACAGAAAGAACTCCCAAACCTGCCCTGCCAAAATGTTCACCACCTCATTAGGAACCTATCGGTGTTACATGCAGCTTGAGATAATCGACAGGCCATCAAAAAATTGAGAACCAAAATTGAGCTTTGATAGTGAGTAGCAAAGCGAAGGTTGTAATGGCAGAAGTCGGTAGTTAGAAGGTAGAATTTGTATCTCTCAACTCAAGGAACAGACAAGTATCTTCAGCTCCTAAAATTGTTCATCGGCCACAACAAAATTGGAGAAATTGGTCAACAGCGATAAGTGGTAGCATTGAGAGTTTGAGGCTTCAATTAGTGTCCAATTTGGTTGCAGAACTTGAAATTGACCTAGGAGTTAGGTTGGTGGCATTGAGATGTATATAGTGGTGGTGGTAGCGAACTAATCCAGTGACGGATGGCGACACTTAAGCAGTTTCTTCTGCTTGATGCAATGAACGCATCGGTAATGTTAGATCATGAAGATTGAGCTTTGATATTCAAGAAATGGTATATATTGGAGACAAGACTTGATATATATAATTGATGTTCTTGGAAAAGTTTTGTTTAATTTATGAAAATTTTTGTAGCAAACGAAAGATATGCATTAGAATCAAGAAAAAGGTCATGCATGGATATATATATATATATGTACCTAGTGGACCCAATTTATTATATTATATGATAAACTTTGTTAGTTAAGCTAATTTGGTGATAAAACCTAATTTTATGGAATTGAGCCCTAGGTGACCAATTTGAATTTATTAATGATAGTTAGGGCTATTGTAATCAATTTTGTGTAATGTTGTAAGGATAATTATAAATAAGAATTTGATTTTATCAAGTGAATATGACTCTCGTAAATATTTTGGTATTAATAGTGCAATTATATGACATCTCTTGATGATATCGAATGGGAGCCCCAAAATATCATATTTAATAGATAACGACCAATTTTAGACTACTAGTCGTATATTATGATTATAAGGTCAAACGACGATTTTGATAGTGAACTTGTTATTTTGGTTAGGTAATGAGGAACTAAGCCTAGCAGATCAGTAAACTATGATAGAATTTTGTACCTATTGAGGTAAGGGTCTACCAATCGGTATTTGTCTTGCATATGTCTAACAGTTATTGTTTTATAAAACTTTGTGAGGGCTTGACCGATTTGGTACTTGTCTTGTCTTGTCTACCTAATTTGTTTTTGGGAAGTAAATGATCTTGATTGTTCGAATCTAGTGATTGTTGAATTCCTGAAATCATCTAAATTCTTAGGTTAGTTATTTAACTAGTATACCCTTGTGAGGGTTTGCATCATCAGTTCTTGTTTCTATTAAGAAAATTGATGATTTATGTTCTGATTCTCTAAACTCACTTTTGCTATATGTTATCATTTTGTTATATGTTACCATTTGGTCGTCTGTTATTATTCGATGTAATCTATGGCTTTGTCAGCTTTCTATTGTCTCATTGATATTTGGTCTTGCTGACCATTCATGCTTAGCTTTTCTGTTTGATTTTGCTCTAAATGATATTTGTTTTGCCTTGTCGGCATATTTGAATTGCTCTGTATACTATCAATTTAGCATTGCCAACATATTTGAATGGTTATGAAAATTGTTATTTAGCCTTCTGACAAAATTGCTATTAGATTGTAATGGAATGTTTATATGTATTGGGAAATTTGTATCAGCTGAGTGCCAATCCTAGCGGAATGCTTTGATAATTGTGATACACTGGGCTATATGCTTAGGTATCAGTTATGTGCTAAGGGTCATCCTGCACATAAGTTTTGTTGTGTTATCTATCGAGCTATACTTGGATTACTATTCTGTTTAGGGAATAATGAGAATCTAATATGCATGTTATGTTATGATTTATTTAGAATGCATATGATGCTTGGGTTTCTTTTATTCTAATTGTACTCTAACTATTTGTACTATGTTCATGGAGCAAAAAGGAAGGAAAGGTTCCAATTGTTGAATTTGATAAATA
This sequence comes from Jacaranda copaia, assembly GCA_014898725.1. Lineage (NCBI taxonomy): Eukaryota > Viridiplantae > Streptophyta > Magnoliopsida > Lamiales > Bignoniaceae > Jacaranda > Jacaranda copaia. The sequence continues at coordinate 174,043 of JACGDI010005692.1, forward strand.
TTTATGTTCTAGCATATTTATGTTCTAATTGAATTGTTGTGTTAATAAATAATCTGTTGAATTGCTTCTTCTTTGAAAAATCCTTTATGACTACAACTTACCCCTCACTAAATCTTTAGAACTTACTCTTTTGTTATCCATTTATTTTCCTTCCCAGACATGTATGAAAATGGAGCGAGGGCTTGTGATTTGGCCCAATGGGCTGTTTTATAATTATGTTGGTGATCATATGTACATATGGGTTTACCTACTAGTTAAGCTCCAACTTTGAGATATTGTGATATGTTAAGTTTGAATTTAAGAATTATGGCATGTGTGTGTGTATATATATATTGTGTTTTGTGAAATGATGCTTTGGTGCTGTATTTAAATTGTAGCTTAGAATTGAGAATTTTGGGGTTACTGCTGGTGTATTTGACATGTAATATGGTATTCAGGTAGTGTTGCTTAAGTATGAATTATGTCATTATCTATGAGTTTTGTTGAAAAGCTATGGGCCTGTTGGTTATGCTATATGATATGAATTAGGTCTGAATTTGTGACATCTCAGTTTAGAGATTATCTTAGGTGGGGTGCCACATATAACTTCACATAAATTCAGCATATAATCTAAACTATAATCAAATATATAATTCACAAAATATAAATATAATGGAGTTCAACATATAATTCAATACAAATATAATAAATATTAAATCATAATCCAATATATAATTCACAAAATAATGAGAAAAAAATACCTTACTCAATTTAAAATTACGCTCACATCCAAATGCCTACAAATTTTTAAAACTACAAAAAGAATGTTTGAAATTAATAAAAAATAAGAAAATTTCAAAACATATAAAAATAAAAAAATTCATGGCTGTCATGATGTCGGCCAAACAAATGCTAGCGAAGGTTCGCTGCCTCACTCGGCTGTTGGCAGCTGCGCAAAGGCTGCGAGGCCAGATGTGGCTCCCGCACGGCCACAAGCTGGTCACTACGTGCATAAGCTACATGGACTCCTGCAAAGGCCTTCTGCGTGAGGCCAACAGTTGCAGCAGATCGTAACAAGGTCTGTAGGCCACCATTGGCAACTCAAATTGTCGACGGGTTAAGTTAAATGAAGATAAAAAAGGATGAGGGACAAAGAAAAACTTCCCTATTGGGAGAAATGAGAGATGATGAGGATTTATGCCAAATAAATGTTATTATTTAATTTAAATTTATATTTTATTTATATTTATATTATTTTACTTTTCAAATTTAAATTTTAGATTTTAAACTTTGCATCCTTAAATTAAAATTTTAATCTTAAAACTTATTTATTATGTATTATCTTTAATTTTTTTTTGATAATTGTCAACTTTTTAGGATTATATTATCAAGAATAATTTTATTTTATGATGAATTTTTTAATATTAATTATTTAATTTTTAGATATTTGAACATCACTATCATATAAATATGCATATTTACATATATAATTGCTCATATACATAAGCATTAAATGATAGATAAAAAGTTTAGAAATTTGATAACAAATACAAGTTAAATGATGGGCTTTATCCATTATTGAAGAGAAAAGTATAAACTTAATATAATGACTTTCAAATACTATATGTATATATAGTGATGTAATATAATTAGTTGCTAAACATAAGAAAAAAATTATAAAAAATTTATCAAACTATAAAATTTGAATTGGAGATAAAACTAATTTTGCAAATAGTTGAAATCGCCTTTTTGTGTTAGAAATAAACAAAACATAATTTATTGCAATAAAAAAAATAATTTATTGCGGTCAAAAAAATAATTTTAAATGCTAAAAATTTTTAAAAGGAGTAAATAATATTAAATTTAATAACAAACAATCAACAATAATTTTTTAATTTATTTAAAAAATTCAAAATTTTAAGAATTCAAAATTTCATCAAAAGTATACGATTACGTCAAGTACTATTATATGATATATAATAGTATAGATGCTATCAAACTTCACATTGAAACAAGTTATATTTGTATACTTTAAGTTAAATTGTTGATTCTATTTAATGTAATTACTAATAATCATAAAAAATTATCAATGTAAAGTAACACTTGATAATGCTAGTCCTACAAACTATCAATTATACAACTTATAAATTATATATTATTATCTTAATTAGTTCTTTTACTCATAATTTTCACCCGCAATGCATAAATAATATTTGTATCATCAAATCTTTAGCAATTTGTGTGATATGCTTTAGCATATTTATACTATTCATTTATTATAATCAATCACTTGTGAAACAGGTTTGCATAGACTTGCTACCAGTACTACCCTTATGTATGATCTATGCATAGTCTTTGTTTACTTTAGTGTGTAAATGTAGGGAAAACTTGTCCTATTAACCCCATAATTTAACCGTGTATGCATTATTAGTCCCAAGTAATAGAATAGAATATTTTTAGTCCAAATTTCATCACATTTTTAACACTCCTAGTACTCCTTCCAATTTTTAGTTAAATTTTGGATGGATACTATTATCTATTTAAGGAAAAATCCTCCTAAAATTTTATATTTTTATGAAAAGATGTACAAGATATACCATTTGAAAGTTACTAAAAAAAATTATAAATTAAGTACCACAAAAACGCTTTAAAAATATATTTTAAAATAGTATATATTTATATGTATGGATATATATACACATCTATTTTATATATATTTAAACACACATGTGCATTTATATAAATACATATATTTATATATATAGGAGAATTGTTTTCTTGGTTTCATAGTTTAATTGAATGTGCACTGTTAGTTCCAAACTTACGTCGACGTTGAACACTTTTGGTCTGAATGTCATAAATTTTTTTAACAATTTCGGTTCTCTTCCCAATTTTTCATGAAATTCTGAACAGAAACTGTTTCTATTTATGAAAATCCCCTTAAAACTTTATGTATTTACAAAGAGACCCACAAAATATAACATTTGACCCTAAAAAAAATTAAAAATGAAATACCACAAAACTCTTCAAAATTCTTTTTAAAATAATATCTATGAATCGAATATGTATATACATATTTATGTTATGTATACATATTTAAATATATATATATATACACACACATATAACTATACTTTTTTATATAAATATATATTATATAAACCTCCACTAACTGCCGCCAGCAGGAGGTTGGCGAGAGCGGGTGGTGGACGGGTTCGGGTTGGGGTTTCACCTGCTGGGGCAGAGGGTAGGGGAGAAGGGCAACGGGTGGGTGCAGGACTTCGGGGGCGTGGGGGTGGGGAAGAAAACATACCATTTTTCATTAATGTATTAAATATTAATTTAAAATTATTCAAAATAATTAATTAATTATTTATTTTATTTATTTAAACTTACTAAATTATATTGTCCAAAATAATTTATATTGTATTAAAATAATATAAGTAATCAAATTATGCATATAAAATTATTAAAATTAATATTGTTAGTTTTAAATTGTTAAGTTACTTAGTTTCAAAATTATTAACCTTAAATTATAAATTTTAACTTATCAAATTATTTTAAATATATTTATTATTTTAATATCATGGAGTATGTAGTTTAAAATTATAAAATTATATCTTTTAAGACATTGATTTACTTTTATTTTTATTTTTTCTATTTTACACTTCTTTTATCTTTAATTAATAAATAAGTTTATTTAAGTTTGATTAAATTATTTATGTATTTTTTATTTTTTATTTTTAATTCAACTTGAATTTAAAGATTATTTAATATTTAAATAATTTTATTAATAATAAAATATATTTAAATTTTATGAGTAATTTTGATAATGTTAAAATTACACAATAGTATAAAAAATATTATGAATATTTTCAAGGGTATTTGTCTCTCAAAAATAATGTGAATAGTTATTAGAGGATATTTTTTAATTTTTACATAATTTTTTTGAATGATGTGAACAAATTTGTTAATAGATGCTAACTATTTTAAAAAAAATTTAGACTGAACAAAATTAGGAATTACTGTAATTTCTTTGGGTTTATTTGTAAATGAGTCAAAGTTTAGAGATTTCAATATTATTAACCTAAATAAAAATTGATTTGAATCAATTCTCTTTTTAATGTAAAAAATTGATTTTTTTTTTGAAAGATTGTATTTATTTTTATAAGTCTAGAATTCTATACTCCACTCAACTTCTCCATTAGTCAAGAAACCCAAAATCAAATCCCAACTTCAACATTTTTCATCATTTAGTAGCAACAAAGAAATTTAATCCTAATAACAGCTATAAGTCGCATTTAATATTAATAGATAAGTTACCTGTTATTGAAAAATTAATAAAATACACATATCATAATTTTAAACTATGACTAAATTGGAACCTTTAGGGTGATTGATGCTAGAATTCTCCAAATTCAAATAAGAAAATTATTTTAAATCTAAATTCTGAATTTTAATTTGGAACGGTAATTAGGGCGAAAAAATCTCTGGAAAAGGAGTTGGTCAATACCTTCTTTAGGAGACAACGAACATGTCTTATAACACAAATACTGTGTCAGATAATTATCCATATCTCTTAGCGTCTTTCAACAAGCTTTATTCAAATTCTGCATGAGTTCTAATTTATATATAAACTTTTAAATTCGATAACTTTCATATATGTTTTACATTTATTTGAATGATGCTGCAACAATAAATTTTCTTTGTCTGCAATAAATAAAATTACAAGATAAGAAATATTATACAAATAAAATTAAAATTTATCAATCAATCAACTGTGGATTTTATCTCTAATCTAATCCTCTAATTCTTCCCTTTCAAATATAATCTTGAATTTAATGTGCTCCTCGAAAAACACCTTAAACTCCATGGATTACCCTTAAATTTGACTTGAATAAAAATAACGCCAACTCAAGAGTTTCGCCTTTAAATCTCGAATCAAACGCTAGAAATATATGAGTTCCACAAAAAACACCTTAAACGTCGTGGATCTCCTTGAATAAAAATAATGCCAATGTGAGGGATTCGCACCTTGATCTCGAATCAAATGCTAGAAATATATGAATTCCGCGAAGAACACCTTGAATGTCATGGATCTCCTTGAATAAAAATAACGCCAATTCAAGAGCTTCGCACTTTGATCTCGAATCAAACGCCAAAAATATAGGAGTCCCGCGAAAAACACCTTGAACATCGTGGATCTCCTTGAATTTGGTTGAGAGAATTACTAGACTTCTTCCAACTTTCTCTCATTTGCTAGAATTTGTGTTGTCTCAAATGAACTGGAATCACCCCTTTATATAAATGCTTGAAGGAAGACTTCTTGATTGACTTGAATCCTTCAAATGCTATCTCTTTGATAAGATAATATTAGATAATTTGGAATATATTTGATTTTATAATATCAAATATCAAAAGATAATATCAGTATCAAATATCTTTAATTTGATTGGTTTGTGGATGCAAACACTTCATCTTTAACACGTGTCAAAACTTGATTTGAATATAAAATAAATACTAAATTATTAATTAAAATTAACTATTTATCTTTTAAAATTAAATTTAATATATCCCAAAATTTAAATAGAAAATTTTAAATTAATATTTAATATATTATTTTACACGTGTCACTTCTCAATTGGTCAAAATTTAATATGTTTACAAATGCCCCCACTTCAAAGCTTGACAAATGGATGCTAATCAATCCCAAAAGAGGCAAGATTTGAAGTATATGATAATATATGATCAATGATATGTAAGCCGAACAAAAGCCCATATCAGCTATTAACATGAAAAACCAAAATTAGTTTTTCCTTTCCTTTTAATTGAGCATGGCCGTCATGAAGCCCTAATGCTTGCTGTTCTCCTTTTTTTTTTTTCTTCTTTTAAAGATAGGAAATGTGCTTACTATCATCATTGGTCAGAGAATCCAAACCCATTACATCTTCAAAATAAAACCGCAAGCCCACGTCAATTTGAATGGTAACAAAATTCTCTCATAATAAAAATTCAAAAGGTACGGAGGTAAAGAAACCAATGTTAGCGGGGTTAGAATTTGCAACTTTTGTCCACCAAAAGGTGTCTGCAAGAGATGTCCTGATTATCTTAAATTCACACAAGTGACCATGCAACCAATTCACTCTTGGTTATTTTATATGGAATCATGGGCCTGTAAGCATCCTTTAGCAAAAGAAAAGAAAACTCCTTCAATTCCCATTCACATTTTCAAATGCCATTTGCATGGGTCCACGAACACTATCATACTTATTTCAATTTCAAACTCCATTAGTTGACTTTGTTACCTTTTAGGGGACAACTTCTTCTATTGTATTCAAGTGAAGCAAAATTCAATTAGAACTCAATTTTATATTAAGAATTTGTCTTGAACTGAGATTCCTACTCGAACTAGGCAAACTCAAAAACACTATAAAAGGCATGGTCAAGGGCACCCAAACGAACTTGGATAGACATAGTTAGTGGAATCAATTTGTGCGACTGTCCAGTTATGCTCATCTTCTTAGTTTTTGACATTCCTTGTTTTCTAACTTATGCATCTTTCATGTTTGACAGAATGCCCCTTTAAACATATACCATTATTTTAGCATTGCTATCAACATGATTCTCCATTAATATACACAAGCATTAAACATGATGGTTCTTCACATCAATCACGCCTTTTTTCGTTTCTTTTCTTTCTCAATAACTTGATTAACTTTTCTTGTATCCTTCCAGATTGCATCATGGTTTACTTTAAAAATTTTCAACTGGTGCTGGAGTACAACACTTAATTATCCTTGATGAAGAGAATCAACCCATGAAGAAACGCGCACTTTTGACTACTTATAATCCACTTATCGGTAGATACGTGACAAAGTGGCCACGACTGACCAATTCACTTCATATTGAGGAGTGGTCCTGGGAGATCAAAACTTCCAAGGTGTGGCCTTTAAGGGCAACTCATCATTGTCCTCCAAACAAATTATTCGTTGTCAACAATCAAATGAATCAATTCCTTTGCTAACATTGGGTCATAGCATTATTGAAGGAAAAGCTAGATGGGGAGAAACTTTTCAATTTAATGGCAAATTCTATTATATCAAAGGATATTGTGAGTGAATTGAAGATGTCCTCAGCCAACAATCACAAGTTGATTGCTGCAAAAGTATATGACCCAATGTATGCTTCATTATTCACATATGATTGAAACCCTCAGATTATCAAAGAATTTTGTGAGGCATGGTGTCCACTTACAAATACTCTTTTTACTTTCTTTGGAGAATTATCCATATCAATGTGGGATTTGCACAACCATGCAAGCCTCCCTATAACAGGAATTTTTTATGATGAAGTCATTCCTTATGCCAAGGAGCTTATTTGAGTTGAATAAACATGAAGTAGATTTATTCTCAATTCTCACAAATACTTATTTCAAGCTTATCTTTTACTTCAAAGGGTTGCCCATGGAGGTCAACTTTCTCAAGTTATTATCGAGAAATGTGTGAAGCATTGGTCCTAGAAAGTCATAAAATACCATCAACCACCACCACGCAAGGAGAAAAAGATAGTCCGGCCTAAATCAACTCATAATCCCCTTGGTGATTTTGGCGTTCATGGGAAATGGTCTACCCCAGAGGAGGCATTATTTTTAAAACTTGGGATTCTTGGGAACTTGAGAGAAGAAACCTATTTGGTGGCATTTTTGGCTTGTTGGCTTTGCTTGTTTGTTCTTCCTACCAATGATGTCAATTCAATATGTCCCAGCACTTTCAAAATAGCATGCATCATGGCTACCGGTAGGAAGGTTAGTCTTGCTATTCTAGTTTTAGCCATCATCTACGATGGTTTGAATAAAATTTTAGGTTCCCTGAGATTGAGTTGTGTCCATTCTTCGTTTCCTATCCACTTTGTCTATGCTTCATCGGTGCATTACTTCAAAACATATTATAAAGTTTGGCAAAGAATATGTGTCCCAAAAATGGCGATTTATTCCAACGAAAGAGGCACAAAATATTATGATCCAAAAGAGGCCTGTAGGAGAATTCACAAAGGGAATTTTGTTTCCTGGACTTGTACCATGATTATTAAAAACAAAGGACTTCCATATATTAACAATGGTAAAGCTAAAGAATTGGAGCAAAAATACTTCATTGCTATCCACTCAAATTGTCTTCCTTTATGGCAAGGCAACTACTTTATTATTGAACCTTATAGTTTTCATCGCTTCAGTCATCAATTTGGATATTATCTAGAAGTTCCCAAAATTCTTGCTCATGATATTTGCACAACTGATTTGGATGAAGGACTTCGCTATTAGCGCTTATACACTTTACATAATTCTATGTCTACAGCATAGCTTTCTTGTATGCCCCCAAATGAAAAAACATTCTCTTCGGATGCTTACAAGAAATGGTGGACTAAAATTCATGGAGATTACTTTGATAAAAATATTATACAATTGATCAACTTGAAGTTAATCAAAATTTCTCTTAAGAACAAGGATCATGATAAAAGGAATAGACCACTTGCTCAAACTATTCAAAATCCTTCCAACCTAAAAGACATTGAGCCTCCAAAAGAAAAGAGAAGGAATCCTTACCCTTCAGAAATGAGCAGCAGTAGTAATATAGATCATCATTGGAAAAGGCATGAAAAGGGTCCCAAATCTCCAAAGCCAAGTGATTCTTTGCCAACAGAGAACTTTGCCAAAGACGTTATTTTCTTTTCTCCATCTTTTTTTTTCTTCTTTAAATAAGCTCTATTTTGGTCGTTTGCTCACTCAAATAATGCAACATTTCAGCTGAAAAATGAAATTCTTAATGTTGATGAAGATGAGACATCCCGAGGTAGCTAAGGATCAATCATGGGACCTAACATATTGGCCATGAACACTCCAATTGGCACAACCATGCAAAATGAGGCATTCCATATTATGAAAGCTAAACAACCATCTCTTTGTACTCCAGATTCAATGTTTGAAGGTGAGAAATTTGTACTTAATCATCAAAAAGAGTATCTTCAAATATTGTGGGATGGCCTTCACAAGAGAATAACAAATACCCCACTTGATTCCAACTTATCTATCAAGGATAGTGTTCAATTTGTGCTTGAATCAATGAGAGGCTTTAACAAATTTGACGTATCCAATGTGGAAGGATTATTACAAGTACTTTTTGACAAGGCTACTACTTATGATAAGGCAGAGTCAGCATCTTTTGAGAAATCATTAAATGAAATTCTTGCACAACAACTAGATGAAGTCAAAAGTTATCTTCATAATGCTCAAATTAGAGAAAGCAAAGAAATGGACCAAATTCAACCCACCCAAGAACTTGACTTTATCATTGAAATACCAACAACAACTTCTTCAAAGTGCTCAAGCTGAAATTCGTGAGATTGAAGAGGAAATTGCTGTTATCAAGAATACTCTTCCATTGAGTAATAAAGTGGCCGAGAATTTGCAAACTTTGATGAAACACTTGGAGGCTGTCAAGGAAGAATTGAAGAACTTGGGTCCTTTTACTTGAAATTTATTTAGAACTTTTTGCTCTTTGTTGTTTTTTTTTTTTAATAAACTATGCTACATTTGTTATTTTTTTTTGAGATTACATAGAAGATATCTTTCTTTTCTATCTTGCAATCTTTTAATTTCTCTCTCTTTCTCTCTCTTTGTTTTTTTTTTGAGCAAGCTCAAATTAATTAATTCAAACAGCTAAACCATATATGTATTTAACTAAAAAAACACTCAAATTTAATAAAAACAACTAATTTTTTTTTTAAAAGACTCTAACTCAATAAAAACAACTAAACAATTTTTTTTTTAACTCAATAAACTAATTAACTCAAACTAATAAAAGCAACTAAACTATTATTATTATTTTTTGGTGACTAAAAAAAACTCTAACTTAATAAAAACAACTAAACAAACCCTTTTTCTTAACTCAACAAACTAATTAACTCAAAAAAAAAAAAACTAAGCTATTTTCATTTTCATTTTTATTTTTTTATTTTTAACTTAAAAAAAACTCTAACTTAATAAAAACAACTAAATAATATTTTTCTTTTCTATTTTTTTTGAATAATGGAAAAATATAATTTAAAATAAACTCATGACTGAACTTAGAGAATATCTAAGCTGCCTACGTACCCAAAAAAGGAATCAAGTCATAACGTAGTTCAAAGAAAGCAACATTTTGGAGGCGGACGCGTTCACAGTTTATACTCATGCGGGCCAAGAATATCCATTGCTTAACCACCTTGGACTAGGTGGGGGAATTTGATATTTTAACCACGTAAAATGCCTTTAGTAGGGTAAGTTAGCAGTTTATCCACATGCACTACTTTTGGTGAGTACCGTTCACAGTTTATACTTATGCGGGTCAGGAGTAATATGCATTTTAGGCTCGTGCGTTAAGGAGCAACATATAGTTTAGGCTCGTACGCCAAGGAGCTATCTTCCTACTTTATGCATAGTAGCGCTTCAAGAACTTCCCATTTATAGCGCCAATTCTTAATCCATCTTCAACAACCAACTTATATGCACCATTTGTATAAACTTCTTTGACAACATAAGGAGCATCCCATTTTGATGTGAACTTATTCCCAATCTGATGAGTTGTGATTATGGGTCTTCTCACAGCAAGAACCAAATCCATAACTTGAAAAGATCATGATCACACTTTCTTGTTAAATGCCCTGGAGAGCTAAGCTTGATAACACTTAAGTCTTTGTTGTACTTTCAATCTTTTCTCATCAAGGGCCTCCAATTCTTCAAAGCGTAGGTGTGCATTTTCTTCCTCAGTTAATCCTTCTTGTATGGCTATCCTCAATGAAGAAATTTGTTGCTCAAGGGGTAAAATTGCTTCAACACCATAAACTAATAAATATGGAGTTGCTTGTGTGGGTGTTCTTTGAGTAGTTCAATATGCCCATAAAGCTTCTCCAATTCTTTCATGCTAATCTCTCTTTAACTTTGAAACTACTTTCTTCAGCAAATTACACGGAGTTTTATTGAACACCTCAACATGACCATTAGCCGCGACATAATACATGGAAAACTTCCTTTGTTTGAAATTAAACTTCTGACAGAGTTTATCTATCAGACTATTACTAAAGGGCTTTCCATTATCGATAATTATATATCGAGGAATCCCATAGCGATATATAATGTTGATACGAATAAAGTCAGCAATATTTTCCTTCTTTACTTCTTTGAGGGGTACTACTTCTGCCTATTCAAAGAAATAGTCTATTGCAGCTAAAATATACAAGTGCCCAATAGATGACTTTGTCATAGGTCCAACCACATCTAAACCCCAAGCATCAAATGGCCATGAAGCAATAGTCGGATGTAATGGCACGGGTGGTTGGTGAATGAAATTTGCATGAAATTGGCAAGCTTAACATCTTTTAGCATAATTCATGCAATCTTTTACCATTGTCAGCTAGTAATAGCCCATTCTTTTTATTCAAAAATGTAATTTTAGACTTGACTAGTGGGCACCATAAACTCTAAAATGAGCTTCTTCCATGGCTTGGATAGCTTCATCATCACTTAAACAATGCAAGAAGACCCCATCAAATGATCGCCTATAAAGTACACTTTTGTAATAGATGAATCGAGCCGTACAACGTTGGATGTCGACTCTTTGACGTGGGTCATCTGGTAACTTTTCATACTTTAAATAGTCCACAAACTATTGGCGCCAACCTTCTTTTTCTATTTTGAATACTTGAACAACATGGCTTTCATCTTCTTCACAATCCTCATCCTCAAAGATTGGCGGTACAACCCAACTTTTACATATTGAAATTCTGACTTCACTTTTAGGTACGACAAATAAAAAGGCCAATTTAGCTAATAAAAAATTCTGAACAACATTGCTTGTTTTCCTTTCTTGGCACATGTTCAATTTCTACATCCTCAAACCATCCAATGAGTCTTTTTGCATAATTAAAATATGGAAGTAATTCAGGTTTCTTAACTTAATATGATCCAAGCAACTGGTTGATCACTAACTTAGAATCTCCATAGACTTTAAGGTGCAATTGTTTTATGTCAACTGTCATTTTCAATCTAAGAATAAGAGCTTGATATTTAGCAACATTATTGGAATAATTTTTGGTTAAAGTGAAGGAATATAGTAATACTTCATCGTTAGATGTGATGAATACCACTCCAGCACCAACCCTTTCTCTGTGGGATGCTCCATCAAAGTACATCTTCCAAGGAGGTGTAATCTCGACCACCAAGACATCTTTATCGGGTAGATCATTAGATAACTCTCACTCAGTAGGGATGGGGTGATCAACTAAGAAGTTAGCCAAAACTTATCTTTTTATTGCCTTCTGTGGAACATAGATGATTTTAAATTATTGTAGCTAAAGGTACCATCTTGCAAGTCTATCAGAGAGGACAAGTTTTGACATGACATATTTTAGTGGATTTACTTTTGAGACAAGACGAACAGTATGAGCTTGAAAGTAATGCTTCAACTTTTGAATTGCAAAAATTAAAGCCAAACACATTTTCTTAATTGGCGAATATTTCAACTCATTTGGTATCATCATTCTACTTAAGTAGTACAAGGCACTTTTCTTTCTTTTTATCATTTTCCTGTACTAATAAAGCTCCAACAGAATGTTCTTGAGCAGCAATATAAAGAATCAGTGGACGTTCAGGTACTGGTGCGACCAACACAGGAGGTTTTAAAAGTATTCCTACAAGCTTCATCCCACTCAAATGGAATGCCCTTCTTCAACAGATGACTAAATGGTTGACATCTACCAGCTAAATTTGATATGAATCTCCATAAATAAGCTAACTTCCCTTGCAAACTTTTAAGTTTATGGATATCTTGAGGTTCAGGCATCTTCAAAATTACATCAATCTTTGCTTGCTTTATTTCTATGCCTCGATGACGAACAATGAATCCTATAAACTTCCCTGATGTAACACCAAATGCACACTTTAATGGATTCATTTTGAGTTGATACTTTCTCAAGCATTCAAAAACTTATCTCAAGTTTTGTAGGTGATCTTCTCGCCTTTTAGACTTAACAACCACGTCATCAACATAACATTCAATATTCTTATGGAATGTGTCATCAAATATCTTCTGCATTGCCCTTTGATATGTGGCACCAGCATTTTTAGTCCAAACGGCATTACTTTGTAGCAGTATATTCTCTTCAAAGTACGAAATGCCGTCAACTCCTCATCTTTTGGAGACATGCGTATTTGGTTATACCCTGATGATCTATCCATAAACGATAGTGCTTCATGCCCTATGGTAGCATCAATCATGAGTTCTAGAATGGACAACGAAAAATTATCCTTAGGACAAGCACCATTCAAGTCTCTAAAGTCAACACAAACTCAAATTTGGCCATTTTTCTTTATTACTAGGACAGTGCTAAAGATCTATGTTGGATACTTGACTTCTCCAATAAACCTAACCTCAATGAGCTTATTTACTTCAGCTCCAATCAAAGGAACCAATTTAGGGCAAAATTGCCGTTGGGCTTGCTTAACTGGACAAGTTCCTTTCTTTATTGATAAATGATGGGCTGCCTCCATTGGATCTAACCTAGGCATCTCTTTGTATGATCATGCAAACACATCTTGGAATTCACATAATAGCTCAACATATATTTCTTCTTCCTCAGCAGTTAGCAAAGTACTAATGTGGATAGGCCGTGAATCATTGGCATCACCTAAATTGATCTCCTTTAATTCATATACAGTGGCTTTAATGCCTTTTTCAAACTTAGGAGGAGCAGTTTTAGTGTCTTCTTCTTCAATCAAAAATTCTTTGCTTAAAGTAATATGGTACACTGGCACAATATCCTTTTCCACAAGGTCAATCTTTCTGAATTCTACACATACCCTTATTTGTCCATCTCTTCTTCTTATATAGACTGTCTATATGATACTATCTTTTTCACTTATGTAACCAGTACTGATAAGCTTGGGGATTTGCTTGGAAAGACGATCTACAACATTTTGATGAGTGTGCCGACTATCACCAACACTATCACTAACAACAATGTGATATGAAGAGGCCACATTTTCTCTATCACTTTCTTCGTCAATTTGAGTGTGTGAAAATAATGGTTCGTAGTTTAACCTTTAGGATTCTACCACATGATATATTCAAAATAGAGCACCGCTTCATGCATGAAGGAATTGAACATCTAAGCTTTTTCGGCTCACTAACACACTTTAAGAACTGTGGCATTTTTGGTCTCTAATCGTAGGTTCTTTTGTGCCATCGTTTTCCAAGTTTATTGAAAATTGAGATTCGTGGGACTTTCTTCCCATTTTCATCAAAAACATCATATGTTGAGGAAAAGTCCTCTCCAACTATATGATTACTGCTAGCCCTGCTAATCGCAATACGAATGGGATTCTGAGGAACAAATCCAGGTCACGTTTGAGAGCTTTAGACACCTCGACCTTTTTCTTTCAACGTCTTTTAGGTAGTATTAAGCCCATATGTTTGCTTGTCGAAAGCCTCAGGGAGAATTCTTCCCTAGATAGAATGTTCTTGTGGATTATATCTAGCTTTGACAAGAAGTTTATAGACTTTTGGATCAAAGCAACTCTCATTTTAAAGTTGCAGAGATTCTCCATGTTCATTTTTGGCTCCTTGAGTTGGGTGCACAAATCCTTTCAGCGGCTATGGAGATGACTTATTCAGATCAAGCTTGGTTATAGAAAATGTTAATTTCTTCAATAATTCAAATCTTACTAGAGGTAACTCACCTTTTACATTATCTTCACTACGACATGTTGGAGTCCAGTCCTTAACCTTATTTCCTCCATCAAGGTCAGCTTGCTGCTTAGATCCCTCCTGTTCTTTAGCCTTGTTAGTTTTCAGACTTTTGATGTAGTATTTGGTATCTACTAAATGTGATTCAGCTTTAGTGAAATGTTTGCTATCTCCAAGCACTTTCTTTACTACACCTTCTCGACAATACTTGAAACATTTGTGCCAAGTAGAGGGAACGACACCATTTTCATATAGCCAAGGTCGACCTAGAAGCATATTGTATGATGTCTTGGCATCTATGACATGAAACAATGACATTGACAACATATCATCCATCAATAGCTTTATCTTTATTATTCCAAGAGCCCTTTGCCCCCCTTGATTGAACCCTTGGATCATCAGGTGACCATTTGTCAATTCATCTGTGGAGATTTCTAAATCCTTTAGCACACACAATGGCAAGATATTGACAACAGAGCCTCCATCAATTAAAATTCTATTTATTTTCTGCTCACGAACATAGCCAGTTACAAACAGTGGCCTATTGTGGGGCTTAGAGCCAAGCAACAAATCTTCATTAGTGAAAGTCATTGTTGATACGCACTCCTCAGTTACGTCATGATTTTCTTCATCAAATAAACATGTTTCACGAGAGAAAATCTCTTCTTCACCTATCATGTAGCATGCAATGTCATTGTCGTGATCACCAAGTATATCCTTTTCAATCTTGATTGTAGCATGATTTGAGATAGCATTATTCTCCTCAAGTGAAATTTTCCCTTGTCTAGCCAATTACATCACTTTGTCTTTGAATACAAAGCAGTCATAGATTGGGTGATCCACCAACCGATGGTATTTGCAATACTTTGGGTCATCAATTTTCCCAGCTTCTTCGTGTCACTTCATTTCAGGTAATTCAATAAGGCTTATATCGAGCAAATCATCAAATATTCCAAAAATGTCCAAATCAAGGAATGGGTATATCTTAGCTTGCATCTCTTTTAAAATTAATTTTCTTTGTCCTCTTTCTTGGGGGATATCTTTCTTTTCATCCCTTATGATTTCTATCTTTGTATGAAACTTGATGGGTGTTGCATTCACTGCCATAGCTTCTTTACTTTGCGCTTTAGCAAGAAGTTCGCCCCTTTCTTGAATTTTTTTTCCCTTAGGCTTATGAGGCTCCTAAATTGGTGGTCTTTCTACTCCACTAGCAAACATGTTCAACTCCTTATCACAGGCTCGAGTGGCCAACTCTTCAAATGTTTTGGGCTGAATTCTTTAGAGAATATATCGAAGCCCCCAATGCATACCTTGAATGCACATCTCGATGGCTAAAGTTTTCGATAATCGATCTTTGCAATTGAGGCTTAAGTTTATCCAGCGATTGATTTAGTCAATAACTGGTTCTTCTTTCCATTGGTGAGAATTTGTAAGTTCAATCATACCAATTGTCTTTTGGGTACTATAGAAGCAATTGAGAAATTCTTGCTCCAATTGTTCCCAACTATTAATTGAGCCCACTTCTAAGTTAGTATACCAATCAAAAGCATTGACTTTTCAAAGATCGAACAAATTATTTTACTAGGTGATCTCCATAAGTCCCAGCATTATTACAAGTTTCGATGACATGGGCCACATGCTATTTTGGAATTCCTTTGCCATCAAATTGCTGAAACTTCGGTGGCTGATAACCAATCGGCATCTTTAAGTTGTCAATTCTTTGAGTATATGGCTTGGAATAAGTTATAAATAACTTAGAGCTCCCTTCAAACTTTTCTTTGATATTTCCCATGATAAACTCCCTTAGCTGGTCAACAGGAATTAGTCCATCAGTGGAAACTTGTAGTTCCTTTGCTATAGGATTTTCATTTTCAACTAGCTGCCTCTTTATGGATATTTCGCCTTCATCTTGAGCTTCTATTTGTTTCTCCATCACATGACTAGTCTTAGCATTATCCACCTTATTCATCAGCTTAGAGATTTGAGAATCTTACTCTTGGACATGCTTTGCCAATCCTTCAATAATCTTCGTCAAATTAGCAATTTGTTCCTCCAAAATTGTAGCACTTGTCACAATTACTAGCGCTATGCTCAAGGAACTTAAGGTTGAATGAGGAGTGGATGCTGCTGATTTTTCTTTTGAGTTTGCACCACCTTCATTAATATCAATGGCATGCAGCAATAGCTTTTCCACAACTTCAAGTGAAGGATTTACCTCCAAGGATGTTTGTAATTTTTTGGACATACTCCTTGTGGTGATGTCAATACTTCTTACTCTAGCATTTATGAAATTTGAGGTAGTCATCTTCGATGCAACTTGTTGGTAGCCATGATACTTCAATTTGATGAAGGGAAAAGATGAGAGGTAGAGATGGTCCCGCTGGTCATGCCAAAATTTATAACAAATTTTCTTTGTCTGCAATAAATAAAATTACAAGACAAGAAATATTGTACAAATAAAATTAAAATCTATCAATCAATCAACTGTGGATTCTATCTCTAATCTAATCCTCTGATTCTTCTCTTCCAAATATAATCCTGAATTTAATGAGCTCCGCAAAAATTCCTTAAATGCCATGGATCTCCCTTAAATATGACTTGAATAAAAATAATGCCAACTCAAGGGTTTCGCCCCTTAATCTTGAATCAAATGTTAAAAATATATGAGTTCCATAAAAAACACCTTGAATGTCATGGATTTTCTTGAATAAAAATAACGCCAATTCGATGGATTCACACCTTGATCTCGAATCAAATGCTAGAAATATATGAGTTCCACGAAGAACACCTTGAACGTCGTGAATTTTCTTGAATAAAAATAATGTCAATTCAAGAGCTTCGCACCTTGATCTCAAATCAAACACCAAAAATATATGAGTTTCTCGAAGAACGCCTTGAATGTCGTGGATCTCCTTGAATTTGGTTGAGAGAATTATTGGACTTCTTCCAAGTTTCTCTCGTTTGCTAGAATTTGTGTTGTCTCAAATGAACTGGAATCACCCCTTTATATAAGTGCTTGAAGGAAGACTTCTTGATTGACTTGAATCCTTCAAAGGCTATTTCTTTGACAAGATAATATTAGATATCAAGGATAATATCAAATATTAAAAGATAATATCAATATCAAACATCTTTGACTTGATTGGTCTGTGAATGCAGATACTTCATTTTTGACATGTATCAAAACTTGATTTGTATATAAAATAAATACTAAATTATTAATTAAAATTAACTATTTATCTTTTGAAATTAAATTTAATATATCCCAAAATTTAAATAGGAAATTTTGAATTAATATTTAATATTTTATTTTACACATTTCACTTCTCAATTAGTCAATTTAATATGTTTACAGATGCAATTTACAAATTTTATTATGATAGCAACTTAGGCACATGGTTCTCACGCAATTCATTTTTTAAAAAAGAATCTTTTTTTAAAAATATGTAAATTGTAGTTCGTTGTCAAATTATAAAAATACAAATTGACTTAGAAAAGAAAAATTATGGAAACCTAAGAATGAAAAAACTATAAATTACACTAGTCAAAATATTACACTACAACAAAGTACAGTTTTAGTAACAAATAATTTCGTTATCATAACACTGAAATTCATTACCTAAACTATTAGTAACAAAAAGTTCGTTACTTAAGTGTAGTGCCCAAAGATCATCGCAAAATGTTTGGATAATGAATTTTTTCATTCGTTACGAATGATGAACTTATTGCGACAAAATATTTTGTTACAAAAAGTTTTGTATTAGTGACAAAATAATAGTAGTTACCATAGATTTCTATAACATAACGAAATACTTAGTTACCAAAACGTTGGTAGTTTTGTGATCTTTTATTTTTCGTTACCAATGCATATTATAATAATATTATTTATTTATTTTAGTTTCGTTACAAATTGTTTGTGTAACCAAAAATTTTGTCACGATTAGTTAAATAATATTTTAATTCAAAAAAAGTATTTCGTTATTAATGGAATA
>JACGDI010005692.1:192887-253634 GCA_014898725.1 Jacaranda copaia
ATATAGAGTTCTCAAGCAATTTCACATGTTATCAAGAAAATATTATTTTATTTTTAAAAATAAAATAATAATTGTTATTTAAATAAAGAAAATCAGAGTATCAAATAGTGAACTAAATGAAATAAATAGAAAGTGTGGGATAATTATATAACATAGCAGCATGAAGCAAAGAAATTTTATTACATATATGTATACATAAATTGTTAGGAAGAGTAATATTTTTGTATTGTGAGTTTTGGGTAAAGAAAATACTATAATAAGTTATTTCATTAATCAAAATATATATAATATTAACAGACAAGTAAAAATATAAACTAAGTGGGTGTTTAGCTAAGTTTTTAATGAAAAGATATTATAAGAATTTTTTAAGGTTGTAAAAATATCTGATTTAATCTTTTAAAGTAAGCCTTGCAATATATGAATAAAATAAAAACTTAAAATTCATACGGTCTAAATTATTACAGGAGTATATTCAAATTTTAAAATAAGTGAGTACCTCTTTACATTTTGTAGAAGAGCTTATAATATAAAACACTTTATTTTAGAAATTTATGAAAAATAATTGGCATTACATACATATATATATATATATATATATATTAAAAAAATGTGGACAAAACCCTTTAAAGTGAAAAACAAAGAACAATCTAATAAGCAAACGAAACAATATTATTAATTGCAGCGGTTAAGAAAATCCAGCACGAAGTTATTCATTCTGGGGAGATCATAGTAACCACCGCTATTTATTACGAATTACGTGGAAATTTGGATAGATCGCTGCTTAACCGCCGTCAAATTAATATTTTGCTACGATTGAGACAAACTATCGCAAAATATATGCTATGATTAACCTATTTTCTTGTGGTGTATATATACTATATATGTATATAAGTATGAATGAAAAATTATATTATATATTTATAAATATTGAATATTATTTAATGCAGAATGAATAAATAGAAAAAATAGATAAAAATAAAAGTAATCTAAAATTTATTGATAAATATATATATATATATATATATGTATATTATATATGTGAACAAGTATAAATAGAAAAAATAAGTATGCATTTATGAATAATTAGAAAGAAAAAATATAAAATAACAATTATTTAAAATTTTATAGATAAATTTATATATATACTGAGAATATATGAAATAATGAGAAATTTTGATTTTGATTATTTGAAAGGTCAACAACGTTTTTTGTTATTCGCTATTTTTTTGTTATTTGCAAAATATAATATGAACATCCAATTATATTTCTACAAAAATTTGAGAATGAACACAACAATTTTTTTTTCTATATTTAGTTTACATTCTAATTTCATCCTTATATTTTGTCACTAATTCGTATTTTAAAATCAATTTTAAGTTTATAATTATTTTATCAATTTACTTTAGTTTTAACTTTATATGGCTAATGTCAAACTCTTTTCTTCACTTAATTATTCAATAACTAAGTTATGTGTCAAATTAAAAGGTTTCTATTAACTTATATACTAATATTGATTTTAACTATACAATTATTTTATATATTTATTTCTATTTATTTTAATTTTTTTATCTTTATTATCATAATTTTATCTTAACTTAATTGATTTTCAACCAAAAATTAAAATTAAATAAGATTGTTTTTAAATTCTTAGTAGCCAATATATTATCTAATTCTTTATGTTTTATGTTTTAACTTAATATATATATATATGGTCATCATCTTTTAAATTTAAAGTAATTTTAAAGTATTATAATTTTAAGTTTTTTTCTAATCAATCTTGTATTCTATATTATTCTCATATATATTATTTTTTTATGCAACTATATGTTGATTTTTTTTTTAACTTCTCTTTGAATAATCTTGAAATTTATTATTCATAGCATCATGCATATAAGATGTCTTTATATGTTTTATGGTTTTAAATATTAAATTTTAAAGTTTTAAATTTAATTTTACTTGATAATTGTTTGAATTAATATTTAATTTTGCTAATCACTTGACCATTTTTTGTGATACTTTTATTTTTATGTTGCTATTTTTAACTGTATTTATAATTTAATAATTAAATTAATATATATAGTAATTTTAAAGAATCCGTGCATAGTATGGGGATAATGCTAGTAGTATAAATATATATATATATATATATAGTGATTGGTTAGCAGTGTAAATATATTCAATAAGTTAACCTCATGGACAAAAATGAATTTTACTCGATTTATTTATAAAATATCTAGAAAATTTGAAATGCCCAATCAACCTTCATTAAAAAATTTTAAAAAAATAATAAAACTTTTTAAATTTATATACAAAATCCTCATAAAAAATACATCAATATAAATATGATAGAAATATATATAATATCAATATAAATATATATAATATCAATATAAATATATATAATATTAAATTTAATTTTTTAATTCAACTTCAATTAAAAGATTATTTAATATTTAGAAAAATTATTAATAAAATTATTTAAATTTTTTCTAAGTAATTTAAATAATATTGAAGTTAAACCCCCATGTTAAAGTTACAAATAAGTCCAGGGGTATTTTTATCTGAAAAATAATTAGAGCAGCTTTTGAAGGATATTTTTGAATTTTAATGTAAATTTTCAATGATATCTACAAATTTGTTAAGGATGCTAACAGTTCTTCAAATATTTAATTAAATATACGGGGATAAAAATAATTTTATTAAACCTGTAACTGTATTACTAAGGTTATATTACAATGTCATGACTATTTCAAAATAATTTAAAAAAATTCCAAATATATTAAAATTATACATGTTGATCAATTTCAAAATAATTAGCATTAATTAACTATAGAAAATTTTCAATAAATGCATGTTCAAATTGTCCACATCAATTATTATTTGTACAAAATATTTTAATTTTTAAAATTAAATTAATTACACATAAAGACTAATTTTTTTAATTATAAATAATTTCTCTAAAATCTCTTTTTTTTAAAAAAAATAATGTCCTAATAAATAATAACAAAGAATAGAATTAAATTTTTAACCTTCATAATGATATGTCATAATTCATTTTATAATATAAGATAAAATAAATAATTTGGAGGGAATAAAAAAATAATAGAAAAATTTATTTTTGGAGGGAAACTTATATTTTTAAGGAAATATAATATGTATATCAAGTAATTCTTAAAAATAACTTGTTCAAGTCTATGAAAGTTAATAATCATTACATTTAATTTAAGTTAATACTTTTTTATACTATAATAGACCACAAAAATTATCTTCATTTTAATAATTTATATAGTAAAAAATACACACAATTAATATACGGATATCTATAAGTTATAAAAATCTTTAACCAGCCAATACAATGAATAAAAAATAAAAATATAATATTAATAGGCATAACTTCATGGACCATTTTTTTTTCATTAAGTATTATTGTAAACTAGATTTCTTTCTTTTCTTTAGCTATTCAGGTATGTAACCTTTAACTATTTATTTTAAGGAACTTTTAGAATTTTTCTAAAAAAATATTGTAATAAATTATAATAAAAAATTAAATTCTTAAGTACCAAAATTTATAAGTCCAAATTATATGTTATTTACCTATTTTAATTGTAATAGAAAGTCATTTAATAATTTAAAAAATTATATGTCAATTCATCATATAATCTAAGATAAAAGAAATTAAGTTTACTATAAATTATTTATATAAAAAAAATAGAGGAGCTAAAATTTAGAGGAATCAAAAAAATGAAGAGAATTCATTATTATTAGTGGGAATCAAATTTTTGGAAGAAATCAAGTTAAATTATTATGTCAAACTAATAATAAAAACAATTCTTAACATTTTTTATGGGCCAAATTTTGGAGGGAATACAAAGTTGGAGGGAAACAAAATTGCATTGCCATCCAAATTCATCAAATAAATTTATACATATGTACAAAATAAGAATATATGAAATAATGAGAAATGAGAAATAATGATAAATTTATATACATATAAAATTAGAAATATATGATAAATATTCTTTAACGTTTATTGAAATATATTTATATGTATATAGGTATGAGAAATGAGAAATAATGATAAATTTATATGTACATAAAATGAGAAATATATGATGAATCTTCTTTAAATTTTATTGAAATTTATATATATGCATATATATACTGTGTATGTGATGAATATGAATAAAAAATTATATTATACATATTTTTATAAATATTAAATATTATTTAATTCAAAGTGAATAAATATAAAAAAATAGATAAAAATAAAAGCAATTTAAATTTTGTTGATAAATTAATATATGTATATTATATATATATGTGAATAAATATAAATAGAATAGCTAAAATTTTGTTTTGGAGAGTTTTGGTATCTTTGCATTTAAAAATTTCTAAACAATTAGATATTTATCTATTAAAAAAATAAATTTAATAAAAAAAATAAAAAAATAAGTCATATGAAATATAAGTATAACAATAAGAAATAAATACATAAAAAAAGAAAAATATATAAAAATAAAACTATATATGCACATGTGGGCAAAATTGTAATTTTCATCTTGTAATTTTACTTCATTTGGTTTTTGATCCTATAAATTACATAATTACAATTTTAGTCCTATAAGTATTAAAAAATTATAATTTATAGTCCTTTTTTTCGCTAGTATTGGCGA
This sequence comes from Jacaranda copaia, assembly GCA_014898725.1. Lineage (NCBI taxonomy): Eukaryota > Viridiplantae > Streptophyta > Magnoliopsida > Lamiales > Bignoniaceae > Jacaranda > Jacaranda copaia. The sequence goes on from JACGDI010005692.1 coordinate 197,561, forward strand.
AAGTCATAGGAAACACTGACGTGGCTCGTTGGACGCGTGCCCATTTGAAATTTTTGCCTTGTTGGCCACTGATATGATTTGATTAATCAAAAATAATAATAAAAATTCCAAATAGATATATAATAAAATATATATGATATATATTTATGATATTTATCATATATAATGTATATGATATATATTTATATATATACATATATCTAAATATATATTTATCTAAATATATGTATTTATATATACATACATAACATATGTATATTATATATATACCCCCACCCTCCATCCCCTCCCCAAAACCCACAATCCCTACCCCCCACCCCAAGCAACCTGCCAGGCTACCATGGTTGTGAGCTAAGTGGTCGAGTGAGCTCGCTGGTCACCTGGATTTGGCCATGGCTACTCAAGGCAGCCATAGCCAAATCCAGGAGGCCGACAAGCTTGCCTGGATCTAGCCATGGCTGAGGCGGCCATGGCTAGGGGCTACCTGGCTAGGTGGCCATGGTGGTTGGCTGGGGTGGGGGTTGCCGGGGGATTTTTCTTTTCTTTTGTTAAATTTTTATTTTTAATTTATTTTTTTAATTTAAATTTAATTTAAATTATTTTAACAAAGTGAGAAATGAGATTACAATTAATTATTTTTGGTTATTTATAATTAAATTATATATTTTTATAAATATTAAATATTATTTAATTCAAAATAAATAAAAAGGAAAAAATAGATAAAATAAAAGTAATGTAAATTTCATTGATAAATATATATATGTATATTATATAAATATGTGAATAAGTATAAATAAAAAAAATGAGTATACATGTATGAATAATTAGAAAGAAAAAGAAAAAAATAAAACTATTTACAATTTTATAGATAAAATTTTTATATATAAATATCTATAAAATAAGAATAAATGAAATAATGAGAAATGAGAAATAATGAAAAATTTATATATATGTGTAAAATGAGAAATATATGATGAATCTTCTTTAAGTTTTATTGAAATTTATATGTATGCATATATACTATATATGCATATAAGTACGAATAAAATGTTATATTATAAATATTTTTATAAATGTTAAATATTATTTAATTCAGAATGAATAAATAGAAAAATGGATAAAACAAAAGTAATTTAAAATTTATTGATAAATTTATATATATGTATATTATATATATGTATGAATAAGTATGAATAGAAAAAATATGTATACATGTATGAATAATTAGAAAGAAAAATGATAAAAAATAAAAATTATTTAAAATTTTATAGATAAATTTATATATATAAATATCCCTAAAATGGGAATATATGAAATAATGAGAAATGAGAAATGAGAAATAATGATAAATTTATATATATGTGTGTAAAATGAGAAATATATGTAATAATGGAAGAAAAGAAAATTAAAAATAAAAAGAAAAGAAAAGAATGTAAAAAAAAGAAAATAATAAAATATGTTAATAAAAAGTTATTTAAATTGAATTGTAAATATGTGATTGGTTTTGGTCTTTTTATGTTAAAATTATATTAAATCGGCAACAAATATGGAGGGGGAGATGGTGTGTGTGGTTTTATAAAATATAAAGAAGTTATTTTGTGTGTATATATATTTTATTTTTTTTCACAGTAGGGTTTGAAATTAAAACAAATGTTTGAAATAATTATTTTAAATTAGATTAGTAGGTTGAATTGGATGGATTTGAGTTGGTGAATTGACCAAATAAAAATTAGGTCGACCCAAACCTAACCTAATACGATTTAGGTTGGGTTAGTGTTGAGCATTTGCAAGTTGTCATCAGGTTAGGCTAAGTTAGGATTGAGAAAATTAATGTTATACCCCTACTTCAACCCAACCCAACCCAACCCTACACAACCCCCCAAATTGCCAACCCTATAATGACACCAATTTATCGTAAAATTAGTGAAGCCCAATTAATAAAAAAGGAGTTGCTAAAGCCCAATTAATCAACTCTGTAATTTGATGTCAGTCCCAATTCTTTACAAATTCAAAAAAAAGTTATAAAGCCCAATATTTTAAAGAAATTAGCCCAACTAATGGATTATTCACTTCAAATTTCTTCAAGCTCATTCTTTAAAATAAAACCTAATTCAGTAATGATTTACAAAAAAATTCGTTAAGCCTAATTCACAAATTATTTATATTATGGTGAAGTCCATTTCTTGAACAAAAGCCCAACCCACAAGTATTAGTAAAAATTTAATTTAATATTCATTTATAATTAGTAACGAAAATCATTGTTACCATATATGTACAATTGATATTTGGAGGGAAGTTAATTAAATTTCAGTAACTAAAAACTTTGTTACAATATATTTTATTTGTAACAAATATTTTATTGCTACAAAAGGTACCAAATTTTGTTACAAATATATCTTGTTATATGACGGAAAATGTTATATGTAACAAAATAATATTTTTTGTAATGAATTGTTATTTAGTTACAAATTGATGAGGTGGAAAGTTGTTTATAGTAAAAAGAGTGGTGTATGGGCTAATTCCACCAGGTAGGTCGAATGATCCAAGAGTTATGCTTCTTGAGGTCTAAAATTTGCAATAGTAACACATGTTAAACTAGTCGAGGTGCCCCGATGAAGACACTCCGACGCTTAAGTTAGTTCTAGTCGAGAGAAGATAATCAAATGGAATATTAAGAGTTTATAGTGTATTTGACATTACTTGGAGCGTGGCTGGTTATGAGGTATTTATATCCTTCTCCTGGTGTGTAATATATTGAAGATGCCCCTATCAGGTATAGTAGGCTTTAGTCCTTGGTAGGGGGTAAATGGTCATTCCAGATCCCGATATTATTCCAAGTGGCATCAACTCCTATTTTCCTAGGTAAATAGTATTTTGAGTAGGTGCCTCTCTGTCAAAGATGGTGACAAGGTTGGTGGCAGAGATTGTACCACTTGTCACACGTCATTAATGCGAAGGCGTGCTGCTTGTCAAACCATTAAATGCGGTGAGGGTATGAGTCAACACCAACGTGAGTGTCCTAGTCGATAATAGTTGAACAAACATGATGGTCAACTAGAGAGATGGTTGAATAGGCTGAAAAGCTTGAAGCCTCTTGTCGAATGCGGTTAAGTATAGCATGCTCAACCATACAGTTGTTGTCAACTGGTCTAACTAATCTAGGCACAGAATTGATGTTGAGCCGTGCATGTAAGTGGGTCTATTGTGGACCTGTTAGGCTATCCCATATCACAAATATAAAAAATTTAAGGTAAATAATTTGAGTTAAAGGTAATAAAACTTTTACTTTGTTACTCAAAAAAATGTTATTTGTAACAAAAAAATCAATTTTGTTACAATAAATCTAACATATGTAACGAGTGTTATCTTTGTTACCAAACTTTTTGTTATGTAAAGTGCAATTTATTGTAGTGGTACTATGTTAAAATAATATTACTTAATTGAAAAGAATGGATGAAAACAAATTACTAAATGTATGTACAAATAAACTCTCAATAATTATATTTTTCCATGATCATTTTTCAAATTTAAATTCAAATTATGCGTAAAATAATCCAAAACAACAACATTTCTTGTAAATATCTTAAAAGTATTAAAACCAATACGAAGTAAAATTTAACATTCAACTCAATCTATAAACAAATTACTTTCTCATAAAATCCAAAATCTTGAAAGTGAAGTTTTTTTTTTTAAATAATGCATTCTATTTTTGATATATAAAATTAATTGTTCTGTGAGAGAGAGAGGGGTGTATTCGCTATCTCACGCTGGTGTAAATACGTTGAGCTGGAATATATTTATATATAGGAGAGAGAGAGAGAGAGAGAGAGAGAGAGAGAGAGAGAGAGAGAGAGAGAGAGAGAGAGAGAGAGAGAAGGGGTGTATTTGCTACTTCACGCCGGTGTAAACGAGTCGAGTTGAAATACACACACACACACACACACACACACATATATATATATATATAGAGAGAGAGAGAGAGAGAGAAACAAGCTCAAACTCAGCTCTTTGAATACACAAAGGCTTGAGTGATTCTTATCGAGCCCTATCGAACTTGACTTAATAAGGCTTGTTACAAGTTAGCAAAAGAACTTGATTTATATAAGTTTAAATAAACTTGAGCTCATATAGGTTTGGATTAATTCAAACTTATTTAGCTAAAAACAAAAAGGCTATAATAATAAACTTCTCAAAAAAAATTATTATTTTCTTAAACAAATAAATTATCATCATCATCATCTTTGTGGACCTTATTATATATAACTACATATACAAAATACAAAAAAATTTATTTAGGCTCATAAGCTTTTTAAGCTAAATATTATTGAGCTTAGCTTAACTCAATTAACTAGCAAGCTCAAACTGGTCACAAATTCTCTCATCTCATTTACATCCCTAATTGTCTATAGAAAGAGATTCACGGGATTTCCATACACATATTGCCACATACCCAAAGAAATAAGTTAATGTTTGTTTAACACTTCCAAAATTCAATATTTTGAGAAACAAAGGACTTAGAAATCAAGATATTGGTTGGTTGAATTTTAGGGCTCAAAAAATTAATAAAAAAGGACTTAATTTCATGAAGATTGAAAGTTTGGGGTCAATTTGTAGTTTGAAGAAACTTGATTGTATAACATTTTAAAAGCTTTATGGGCCAAAACAAGAATATTTTGGGTCAAATAGGTTAATTTTGGGTACTCAAGCTTTTGTAGAATTGAATTGAAGAGTTGGAGGATTTAATTGTAAGTTAGAAGAAAGATTTAGGGGCCAAAAAATTGAATTTTCAAAAATTCATATGTATAGCATTTCAACCCCTTTTATTCTTCATTTTCACTCAATGCACCACTGTGACCCCCTCTTCAGTAACCTTATTTGGTGACTTGAGCCCCAACAAATTTGGCACCAAACTCTTCCTCTCTGAGCAAGGAACATGACCATACCCTTTTCTTGCAAAACCTACCAGTGTAATCGCCGAAATTTAAGCTCAAAGTTACCGTCATGGTGGCGTGACCTCACCAGCGATGAAATTAGAGTTTTGGACAATGGAGTTGGTGGTCTCAGCTTAAAAAACAACCTTGTAGCATTCAATTGTGTTTTGGTTTGACATTAGCGACGAAGTTTGGAGAAAATAATGTGGTGGTGAGTGGTGGCATAGCAAGTTTGAGGTTGAAATTGAACCTCAATTTGGTGGTGATTGGAAAAATTAAGTTGGGGGTTTGGTTGGGTGAGCAAAAAGGCATCTTTTGGTGGTGGTGTTGGTCTATTTAAACAGAAGCACACGATGGTGGTGCTAAGGTAAATTCTTTGCCTCATCACAGTGGTTTTAGTGGTGTCATTAGTTTGTGATTTCGAAGTTCTAATTAAGATATCTTAGGTAATGACCAAATTTGGGTTTAAACTTTATATCATTTAGTTTCTTTCAAATCTTGTATATTGCTAAAAGAAAATGAAGAATTGATGTAGGATTTGGATATACATGTGACATACATAGACTTCATATGAGTTAGTGGACCAAAATTTGTATTATTGTATGTTAAGTTTTGGTTAATTGAGTTAATTATGCGATTAAATCCTAATTGTGTGGGGTTGACACTTAAGCGGCAATAATTAGATTATTTAAGATGATTGGACTGTTATTATTGACTAGGGATAATTTTATGATGTTAAATATGTAATTAACGACCTGATAGCACGATTCCATAATGTTTATGTTGAACAAACCCTAAATACCATATTAGGTGAATAGCTATTGATTTTAGACTTTAATAGTAAGATTGTAATTATTGGATGCTGTTAAGGTTCAAAAAGGATTTTGATCATAGATTTATTCTTTTGGTTACGTGACAAAGAAATGGTTTTTGTGGACTAGTAGTTGGTGATTTTAGTTTTATGAGACTACAGAGATAAGGGTCTAACTTTTTAGGTATTTGTTTTATATACCCTGTGAGGGTCTGCCAATTTGGCACTGGTGATTGTAGTTTTATGAGACTACAGAGATAAGGGTCTAACGTTTTAGGTATTTGTTTTATATACCTTATGAGGGTCTGCCAATTTGGCACTTTTTTATACCATCTATCATTATGATAAACCCCTAAGTGGGTTTGACTGGTTTCTGTATTGTACTGCTTCCTGATTGTTGAAATCTATGGTATGCTTGAGATCCTTTTTGTTATCTGCTAACCAATCTGTACACCTTAATGTAGGTTGTTCTATTGATTGTGCTATGATAAGATTTTTGTCTTAACTATTCTGGAGCCCAAAACTCTCGTCTATTATCTGTTGTCATATAATTATTTATTACCCTCATGTTATTGATTGTCCTATTATCTGATGATCCTATTACCTGACTGTCTTGATATCTATTACCATTTTGATAAGTTGTTCTCAATTGTTATGCTTGGGATGTGCTATTAAGCCTGTTAAGTTGTTCCCAGCTATTATGCTTGGAATGTGCTATTAAAGCTAATAAGAAGATCCCAGCTATTAAGCTCAGAATGTGCTATTGAGTTGTTCCCAGTTGTTGAACTCGAGACGTGCTGATATGATCAGAATGGCAGAAATATGGGAATTTGATAATGCTTGCTTTATCCAATTATATCTTGAATTCTTGTAATCTAATCTACTTTACCTAATTGTATTCTAACTGCCTATAATATGATCCTGACTGTAATCTCTTGATATGCTCCTATTCTGATAGTTTATTATTAATCTATTGAGTTGATTCTTTCTTGACAGGCCCTTACTATTTATTATTACTATTATCTCTCACTAAGTCCTTTGGATTTACTCTCCTATTTTATCTTTAATTTTCTCACATAGGGTTAAGTGATGAACCTCCATGCTTGGATCGGCAAACACATTTTGTAATAGAAAAACATTTGTACATGTTTATGTGTACTCTTTGACATTTTGTATACCCCAAAAATATTTTGATATGTTAGGTCTGAATTTAACATCTATAGGGTGTATATATTATGTTGAATATTATGGGATCAGTTATGGTTTTTACATAGTACTTTTGTTGGGGTTTGCTTAAATTGAAATCCGTTGTTGTCTATGATAAGTTTTAAAAATTTTCTGATGGGCCTATTGATCGTATTGTGGGTTCAATTTAAGATTAAAATAGAGTGACAACTCAGCTTAGGGGTATCTTGAGTTGTGTGCCACAATTTAGATATGAATTATATGTTTTGGATTATGTGTTTAGGGAGAACGAGTTTTGGAAGTGGGGTTGGAGACTATGAAATTTGTATTAGAAAATGTAATGTATATTTGTTTATATTTTGAGAATAGTAAAAAAAATTACTTTGGGAAATTTTGGTATATTTGTTTATATCTTGGGAGAAGATAAATTCTATTGTAATAGTCAAATCAATACTTTTTTGTTAGGTTTTTAGGGTAAAAATAAAATTGGATGATCTTTTTTATTGTTAGAATAATAAAAATTATATATTATATATAAAATATGTATATATATTGAAAAATGGGAAAGTTTCAAGGATAATGAAAGATAGAAAGGAGTGTCCTGGAAAATTTAATTTGGTATTTTGGAGGGAAAATTTTTATATGTTTGGTTATATTTTGGGAAAACAAAATTGTTTCCCAAAATGTAACCAAACATAGCCTAAGAATTGTCAAAATTACCAAAACGTCCCTAGTTAAGTATAATAATGAATAAATATCATACCAGGGAAAAATTTCACCCAATACATTAGCATAATGCAAATACTCAGAGGAAATTGAGTCAGCTATCCAGTTTGAAACTTGGAATGGCAATGGGAAGGAACTTGTTTGGTTTTTCCCACTACTTATATATATCTAGACATATACTAACATACTTGTATCTATCTATCTATCTATCTATTTATATGTATATAAGAGAGAGAGAGAGAGAGAGAGAGAGAGAGAGAGAGAGATGTATTTATGCATACAAGGAAAGAGAGAAAAAAAATGAGAAAAGGGAGTTTGGGTATTGATTTTAACCTCTTGATTGCCAGTCCGTCAACCCCACCAACCTACCTAGTCACTTACCTCTCTCTTTCTTTGAATCATTCTCTCTCTCTCTCTCTCTCTCTCTCTCTCTCTCTATATATATATATATATATATATTACCGCTACAATATAAGCCTTAATACGCGTATGCACAGTGTTCCAGCCCGTGAATGCTTTTTTGATTTTTTTTTTTGTTTTGTACTCATGAAACAATGTCGTTTTAGAGTATTGTGCTTTACTGGACTATACATTTAGCTGAGAGAATTGTTCCTTGGTTTATCTTTTAGCTCTTAATTGTGGGCCCAGCTAGAAAAAAATGAGGTTTTTTAATTTTTTTTAAAAGATGGTTAGAAGAAAATAAGAATTTTCAGTTTGTTGCCTTCTTCATGACAAAACGATGTTATTTTACATCTTAATGCTTTATAAAAGTATTGTTGGTTGTAATACTTGTTATTTATTTTGTCTTTTTTAAGAATGGTTAGAAAAAAGTATTAATATATATATATATATATTTAATTAAGAAAAAAGACCAAATAAGATATCAGCCTATAGCCTGTTTGCTCCACTAAAGAGATTATTGCCACCCTACACCTCCTGCTGCTCTTTCTTGCACCTCTACGTTTATCAAGTATACATTGTTAATCTCCCTTTCCTTTTCTTTGGTTCTGTATCAGTTTTTTTAGTAATAGAAGAAAATGAAATTGGTGGGCAAGTAAAAAAGGTAGTTAAGGGAAGGAAGGATTGTGATCCAAAGAAAAAACTCAGTCTAGTTCCTAATTGGTAGAATCAGCCGATATCTGAAGAAGAGATGCTATTCTAAGTGTGTGGGTACCGATGTGCCGATATACATGGCTACTATTCTCAAGTACCTTAGTGTGGAATAAGCAATTTTCCCCCTTATTTGTGAACATTGTATAATTGTTTCCAAAAATGAGTTTTTGAGTGGGCTTTAGCTCCACATTTTCTCAGCTTGTGTGCTGTACTTGAGGGTTTTCTTGTGTTTCTATGATTAGAATAAGTTTTGGGTTTTGTTAGGGTTTACAAGAAGAGTGGCTTTTGGGTTCTACCTATTGACTAGAAATTCTTAAATGCAATTTTTTTTCCATCATTTCTTTTTATTCTTTCTACTTTTATCACTTTTCTCTAGAGTGATTTAAAGTGGGTTTTGCATTTTCTTGTGAAAAGAAACAAAGGAAAATGAGTGGTGGTAGGGAGAAAAAGAGATGACGTTGGAGTTCACACCAGCGTAGGTGGTCACCGCCGTGTGCACCATCATTGTCGCCATCTCTCTTGCAGTTGAGCGACTCCTTCACTATGCCAAAAAGGTATGTGTGTACGTGTGTTTGTGTTTGTGGGTGGTGGCTGTAGAATGTGGACAATGATTCAAGGAGAAAAGCAGTTATTGTTTTATTTTGATTTGAGTTAAAGTAGAAGAAAATGGGAAAGTTAGTATCTTGTTTACTTTGAATTAGTACTTTTTGTGATTTACAAGTTTGTTCTTAGGAAATATTTAATTTTTGTACCTTTTCTAGAATCTGGGTTGCTGCTAGAATTATTACCGTGTGGGGAATATATGTAGTATTTGAAGAAGAATAACTAAAAGCCACACTATGAAGCTCTACAGAAAATTAAAGGTAATGTTGATATGTTTATGATAACATTGCTAATGGTACGATTCAATACTTTTCTTCCTGATCTAGATGGTTTAGAAATTGTAGGTTATGTCCTCAATTGGCAAGACTTATAATTGCATGAAACGAAATTTTATGATTCATTTTTTCATTTTTAACTAAAAATTTGAGGAACTTTAGATGTCCCATTTCTTCAGGAAGAAATGCATACTGTTTGTTAATATCTACCATTGAGTTTGATTTTGTGAAACCATTCTATGAGTAGCAAGCAAATATGAAATATAGTGTACCTTAGTGCCATCATGGAGATCTTTTAAAGCATTGATACCATTAACATGGATGGTGATATGGTTTATCAAAGTTTATTAGTTATTTATCCTCCAAGAAACAAAATAATCGGTATGAGTGTTAAGTCAACTTCTAGTGCTTTAAAATCATACAATTCTTATTTACATCCTTACTAAGTATTTGCAATATCTCCTTATGCAGCTGAACTTGTAGATGACCTTTAGCCTGAAAATCCAACTTACTACAAGTAATTTGAAATCCTTAGTCATAACAAATACTTGAAGATATGCTGTGGTCATTGTTTTTAGCATTTGTGCTATGCCTGCAATTGGGGAAGTTTACTTAATAGTGCTTTTCTTCCATATTTTAGTGTGAGGTACATTAGTGAATGTTGTTAAAGAGAGAGTGTCATATCCATATTCATGACAATTATTAATGCACGATTTGATCAGGTTATAACTTGGTTGAAGACAAGTATACATTGCCAAATCGGGCAAAGTAATGTAGCATCTTTCTAAATAAGTTTGACATTCTTATAGTTGATCTTATCTTTTTCCTTTTTAATTGTTTTTTTTGAGTTGTATCTAAACAAAAGAACTTTTTTTGTTTTTTTTGCAAAAATTAGAATTTGATTAATGCATTTTTTCTTACTTAATGCATTTGACTTTTTGTGTTATCCTTGAGCCTTGAATTTTGTTATATTTGAGCATGGCAATGATTCATTTTAGTAAGCTATAAACTAAATGCTCGTTGCAGAAGGCATGTATTGCTTAGTTACCACTAATGATTACCATTATGTGATCATACAATGCATCATGCCTTCTGCATTAGCTACTGCCGCAATGCTGTATGTTATAAACAATATAGAGCAACTTTTGTATTTTTCTTCCTGTTACACTACAACAATGAAAAGAGAAGCTATTAAATTTTGTAATCTTGTTGGAGAATTGATATTTTTATGTTTCTAAACAAAGACAATAAAAGTTATATAAGGGGATTTCATTCTTTTATTCTTTGTTTTATTTATTCTGTTTCTATGTTCTTTTCATGGAAGAGTTGGATTCTTTATTTACTTTATTGCATATTAAGAGAGTTTAATTTAAACATAATTATTTCTACTTATGGCATAATATGAACCTATCTATTTACATGACATCCACACACACACACACAATACATGCATACTTCACTTAGCAATCTTGTACAACACATTGAAATATGGGAAAAGAAATTTATCTCATAATCTTTTATGCAATAATATAGGGTATAATGTGACCTTGAGGAAATCTTAGAAAAAATTGGATGAATTGTGCTTGTGTTGCTCCTTACACAATGATAATATGATCTCAACAAGTAAATGGGCTTTGAAAATTAGATGACATAAACACTCAGTTAAAGCTAGAGAATCTTATTCCTGTTGAATGTGTGTTGTTAACGTGATCCATTAGTTTGCTATATAGAATATTACAAAGTAATTTAAATGTATTGAAATTTACTGAAACGTGAATCGGACCATCTATATATTATGGGAATGAACTTACTATGCTTATTTTTGGATTCTTGAATGCTCAACGGAATTTCTCAATACTTGATGGTTGAATTAGAAGGAAAATGGGATCCTTATTTTCATTTATAAGGTAATAGGTATGTTATAATGCATTTCATTTTTTATTTAATCTTTTTTACTTATCTTGCTTACCCTCAAAATTAAAATTATGTCAAAGCTTCTTCTTCACCATGAATCTGTTGACTTTGTATAGCTATCTCATGTTTTAAGTTGAATATGCCTATTTTATTTTTGCTAAGGTAAAATGATTTTTAACCCTTTTTTTGTTTTGTGTTTGTGTGTGTGTGTGTGTGTGCGCGTGCACGCGTGCGCGTGCCTCTTACCTTAGCAAATTGAGATAGAAAAGCTCCTAGCTCATTTTGTTGAAGTGGAAATGAACAAACAATTGATAACCATCTATGTATTTCTCCGTTATCTATTAGAAATTAACATATTTTTCTCAAATTCAAGTGAATTCATTAAGGCTTTATGTCATTCTTAAGTTTTAACTAGGGTGATTGTGGTTGCATTAATGATATTTTGCCACTTATGCTGTCAAGCTAAAACTCTTCCTCGTATTATCTTTAGGAGGATTTAATTTTGATTTCCTTACTGGCATACTACTTTCTATTGTTACTTGATACAATCATTTATGAAAATAAAGCCTATAGTGGATTAGCATTTTGCTGGTTTTGATCATGTCTTCATATAGAAAGGAGGAACCTTCAAATGGAAAGAAATTCATTGCTATTTGTCATTTCTTTAGTTATCAATTAAAATTTCATTGCTATTTCACAGTGCGTAGGAGGAAACAATTCATGAGATAATTAAAGATGTAGGGTTTAAAGCCTCATCAATGAAAGAACAAATGAATAAGAAATTCTATCAACTGTGCCGAATTCACATAACAAGAATTACTTGCACTTATTGTTCCACAATCATGGGAACTGGTTTGCAAGCTTTTTAACTATTTCCTTTGCTTTGATTTTTAGTTAAAAAATAAGTTGAGCATACTTGTTATATATAACTAATAATTAGTACAAATATCTTTAGGATTTTGTCAAATAATAAACGTGTAGTTCCTTTATGAGTTTGTCATATACCCTTGCGAAACAAAACATAAAGCTGATTTGAGAGTAGGATTTTCTTTAGATTCTATTAGCCATTAGCTCATTCAATCTTACTACATTAGGACCAGTAGAATTCAATTTATTCAAACCAAAAATTAAAAAGGACTGGCTTTGCCATAGGATTTTTAATGAATTTTAAATAGAGACTAATTAACTTACATGTGGCTTTGTAAAGCCATAATTCTACACATGTGGAAGCATAGGTTCTATCTAATTGAATTGTTTATATATTGAAAAGCCATAGTTCTAGATATGTATAACATAGGTTCTATCTACTTATCAATGTGAAGTTTCATTACCCATCTTAATTAGCATAGTAGATTATAAGATTTTATAGCTTGTGTGCTCTATTGAAGTTGCCATTTTAGGTAGGAGAATTTTTTTCCCAACAACTTAATTTCATATTGATGCCAAAAATAAAATCACGTAAGCGCCAATTAAACAAAACAAGAATGCTTTATTTATGATGTGTATCAATCTAGCTTACCTCTTTCAATAAAGTCTTTTATGTGACTAAAGATCCCACTACCTGAGATCATTACTGCCCACTAAGTCACTAATTATTTTAATACAACTGAATCAATAAAATGAAGACACGTGTAACCTTATGATTCTTCATTTTTGCTTGTGCATTAAATTGTTGGAATCAAAGTAAACCTGAGTGCAGTATAGCTTTTTCCCTAAGTACGGCTTAGCTCATGTAAATGCCTATGACACTTCATCTTGGTTGATGCATTTTGAAAATCCACACTTCAGAAAGAGAGATCCTAGCTACTTAGTCTAGGATACCTATTGCTCAGCATTGTCACACAACATCAGCTCGTTTAATAAATTTAATTTAGTCAATCAGGTCAGCTTGGCTCAAAAGGTGTTTCGTGTTTGAGCCTAACTTTAGTTATAACAACCTTAAAGTGTGTCTTTAGCTTGGGCTATTACACACGTACCACATATCCCCCCACAATTTAGTTCAAAATGATTTGAACTATAATCAAGTCTGAGCTAAAGATAGATTAGGCTTGCTAATTGCCAAGATGGAAAAAAAAACTTCAATTTTTTTGCCATCAATTTTGCCGAGATGAGTTGCCATGAAATTTTGTTGATTTTGTGTCCATAATTGCTGAGATGAAGGGCCATTGATTTTGCTGACATTGCCAAGATAAATAGCCGATACAAAGGGCTATTAATTTTGTTGACATTGCTGATATGAATAGCCGAGATGAATGGCCATGCACCTTCTATGATTTTATTGCCATTGCTGAGAAAGTGGCAAAACTGATTTTGACAAATTGCCACTTTACTTGCAAACTAAATATGGGACCTAATTTTACTCCACTTCATTTTCTTTTCCACCGAGGTGTTTGGCTCCCACAATTATTTCTTCAAGAGTCCAACGAGTTGAGATTTTTTATAAAAAGCCACAAACAAATTTTCTTTCCCTAGGCTCATTCTTCCATTCCATCAATAGCATTAATTAAGCCATCACATTGCATGCATCACATGAGCCACATGTATAGTGGAGTTTTAAAATGTGAGTCAAAGGGTTTTTTGGCCTCCTTTCTTATTTTGCTATAAATACCCAGCCTTCATTTCTTCACTTCCTCCTCTATGTCTTTCGTTCTCCTTCTCTACAACTCCAGCCAAAATTTCTCGCCCAGCCACTGTCTTCACTACAGATCGTTCGAGCTTCTCTACTAATATTTTTCTTCACGACTTCTTGCTAGCGACAAGTTCAGGTTCTTTCTAAAGATCTGTCTTTTCAATTTTTCCTCTTTTGTTGCAATTTCAATTAGTGTTTTGAATAATTTTACCCATGTCTTTGTATAAAAATCTAGAAACTACCAACATTTCTTCTGAACTAGATGGGGGTAGTGATTTGATAACTCAACTCTTAGTATTCCTATAGAAATAATAAGAGAAACTAAGAAAAGAATGGCATATGCAAGTTCATCTTATTATGAGACATTTTCTAGAATGAGCAGACATAAAATTAGTAGATTGAGAGACCTTATGGGCATTCCTACGAATATTCCATAATAGTAACCAGATCCTCAAACTAGCTACACATGCCTCCTGCAGGCTTCTTATGCTTTTATGTATAGCATATGCATGGGGGTTACGATTTCCTTTGCCTAAGCTATTGGTGTTAATCTCTAGGGGATTAGGCATCTCTCTAAATTAGTTCACCCCAAACTCCTTTAGGTTGATGACAAACTTCCTTATCCAGTGCCGACATCTTCAAATAAAACCCACTATAGTGCTATTTCACTCTATTTTTTTTTTTTATCTAAAATCCTTGGGTCTAGGCTTATTTTACTTGTCATCATGGGAAAATGTTTGTTTTTTAGCCAAGTATTCTATCTAGGTGAAGCATTGGAAAGAGCATTACCTATTTATAGCTTTGCCCGAGCCATGAGGTTTTCCTACTATTTAGATAGAACAAATGCCAATTGATAGCTTGTCCTGTAGTAATCGATTTCCATTAGGTCAGTGACAACTGTTAGATAGACGTAATAGTTTTCAGCAACAGCTCTCTTATTTGGAAAAATTGGGTTTTCTTTACCATTTCGCCTTGAGCCCTAAAGCAGAGGAGCTTCTTGAGCTATTTGGTATTTACTTTACGTTGATGACTTTGCTATGGTCTTAATAAATTGTGCTTGAGACATCTCTTTTCTTTTTTCCCTATAGAGATTGTGTCTACCAGAGTATTCCTGCTGGCTGAGATGACTAGTCAATCTAGGAGGCAGAAGAACAACCATCCTCCTAAACGGTCTGATGGTGCTAGCTCTTCCCAAAGGCCACCTATTGAGGAGCCTACCAAGAAGTGTCCCACTTCACCTCCAGAAGCTCTAACTCCTAACAGACCAACACCCCCTCCTACTAAATAGACTTTGGCTTAGAAGACCATCCCTGAGGAGTAGAACTTTCTCATTTTGTGCCGAAGTTGCCCAAGCACTTATCTGATGATAAGTAGTTCAATTTTAACTGACACTACTCATTCCCTCTATTGAGACTTCCTGAGGGGTATTTCTACTAGCTCAGATTGGCAACTGGCTGATGTTATGCCTTTTGATAGCCTCCGCAATTAATTTATCTCTTTTCTCTTAGAGGTATTTGATCAACTTTACTTAACATTGCTTTTATCATGACCTAACATTGCTCAACATCTTTTTTTAGACTAGCATCCTTGTTGGCAACATTTTAGCTCAATGGGAGAGAGAATATCAGCAAATAAAAGCTAATAAATAGAGATTGACAACTAAGCTGAGCAGACTTTAGTCAAAAATAAGCGAGTTTGATGGATTAAAAAAGTAGCTCTCCTCTCTACGTGAGAAATATAACGAATTGGCAAACAATTTATCCAAGTTTGAGATAAAAATGACCGAGTTGTTATTACAACAGAAGGAGATATTGGAGCAGGCCAGGGAAGAAGAGCGCCGCAAGGGGCAAGATACCTTTTTCAAGTTGTTTCATGACACTGAAGAAGGGAAAGCTTTTATAAAAGCTTGCTGGGAATCACGGTTGATGGAGTTTCTGAACAACAATAAGTTTAGATAGATGTTAGTGAAGAGGGCCCCAATATACTATTACCATGGTATCAATAACTACATCAATCAATTGGAGGCCAAAGGTGTGTTGAGGCTGAGAAAACTAGATCAAAATATAGATTATACTTTATAGACTGTAGACTCTACCTTTTGATTCAGATGATAAAGGGAAAACTAGTGTTGAGGGTGATGACGCCCCTACCAAGCTATCCTCTCCAACCGAGATGTCTCTCCTATACCTGAGCCATATGACCAAAATGATTCTCTCGCTACCACAATACCAGCCGTGATGGCTGCTCCCAGTACTACAGAGGATCTTCCCACTTTCCTATCTTCTTGAGGCTAATGCTAATTAATATATCTAGTATCAAGGGACCAATTTGCTTACAAACTATGTTTTGCTTATTTTGCATGCACTAAAGCTACTATGCCATGATGAATTACTTTGTATGTTTCCTTTTGTAATTTTGTATGAAAAGGTGAAGTGAATGGAACTTTGCTACCTTTTATTACTTGTTAAGAACATGTCTAAGCTAAGTATTGGAACATTCTTCTATACCTAAAATTCAACTTCGTTGTTGATAGCTCATCTAAACCATAGTATCTAGACATTTATCTCCTTTTGCAAATAAGCTCTTCTGAGCTAAATGTCTTAAGGACAATTTTTTTTTATAGGATAGCTCATCCAAGCTTTTTTTTCTTTTTGTTTTCTTTTTTTGGACATTTGTCCTTCCATCTAGTTAGCTCATCCGAGCTAATTCACTTGGACATTCAACCCTTGTTAGCTCATCGAAGCTAATTCACTTGGACACTCAACCTTTGTTAGCTTATTTAAGCTGATTCACTTGGACATTCATCCTTTGTTAGCTCATCCAAGCTGATTTCACTTGGGCATTCATCATTTTTTCACTAAGACATTTGTGCTTCACTTAGACTTTCATCCTTTTTTAACTAGCACTTTCATCCTTGATTAGTTCAATCGAGCGTATTTTTACTTGGACATTCATCCTTGGCAAGTTAGCTCATCCGAGCTATATAATTACATTAGACGTGAAAAGACTTTGAAATTGAAAAGCAACTTATAGAATCAAATAAAGCAAAATGATATTCAACAAAGCTAATCATGTAAAAGAAACTATAGAACAAAATTTAGAAATATAAATTTCATCAAAATAAAATGAGATTATGTGAAAAAATGATTGAGGTTTTGCACATTCCACGGTCAAGCTACTTTTTTTCCCTCTGAAGTCTCTAACTCAAATGCTCATCACTTCAGCACTTTAATTACCTTGTAAGGTCATTCCCAATTGGGTCCTAGCTTCCTTACATTTCCCAATACATCAACTCTCCTCAGCACCAAATCTCCCACCTAAAAACTGCGATGTTTAATACTTCTATTGAAGGTGGTTTGAATCCTTTGCTTGTACTTAGCCATCCTGAGGCTAGTATTTTCTTCTTTTTTTTTCATCTATCATATCCAAAAAGGCTTTGAGCAACTCCTCATTTTCCTCAGGATCATATGACAATACTTGATGATCCGATGCACCAACAATACATTAAGAAGTTCATCCACCCATCAACCACCTGCTTGACTCAACCTTTTCTTCAAACTCTTCAGCAAGTCACGATTAGTAACTTCTATTTATCTATTAGTTTGTGGATAAGCAACTGCATTGAAGCTCTACATTATTCTCATCTCATTACATTAGGCTTGTATTTTAGTCTTTTGAAACTACTTTCCATTGTCTAAGATCAATTCCCCAAGAATACCATATCAACATGCTATATTTTTCCATAAAAACTTGAGTGCCTCTTTTTCATTTATTCTAGCTGACGGCTCTACCTCCACACATTTGTTAAAATAATCCATAGCGACTAATAGAAACTTTCTTTGCCCAGCTGCTACTAGGAAAGGACCAACAATATCTATTCCCCATCTAGCAAAAGGACATGTAGAATTCATAGCAAGCATCAGCTCAGCAAGCACACAACAAACTTTAGCATATCTCTGGCATTAATTGCATTTTTTCACCAACTCCCCTATGTCAGCTCAAACGGTAGGCCAAAAGTATCCAGCTCAGATAGTTTTGGAAGCTAGCATTATCCCCCAGGTGATTTTCACATCACCATTCATAAATCTCCTTTGGGATGTATTCTCCTTTCTAAGGAGATAGAAAACGCAATAACAGTTGGGAAAACCCCCTTTTATATAGCAACCCATTAATAACAGTAAAATGAACAGCTCGGATGCACAATTTATGGTTGGCCTCTGGATAATCTCCTTGCAAATATTGCAGGATTAGCATTTGCCAATCTCAACCCTTATCTAAAGTTCAAACCTCTACTTTGAGACTTTCCTTACCCAACTCCTGGATAGTTACTTGTTGGGTACAACATTCAGCCAAGGCGCTAGCTATCTTTGCCAAGCAATTAACTTTTCTATTTTCCTCATGAGGGATTTGATTCATATATAGCTCAGGTAATTGATGCCTTAGCTCTTCCATCAATTACAAATATTTAGTCATCCTTAACTCCTTAGCCTCATATTTTCCCTCAACCTGTTTTACCACCAATTGTGAATGAGTGAACACTTAGACATACCTAGCTCCATTCTGTATAGCTATCTTAAGTCCAAATATCAAAGCTTTATACTCCGCCTTATTATTAGAAGCTTTGAATTGAAATTCACTGCAAACTCTATCTCTTCCCCTTTAGGACTAATAACCACGAAGCCAGCTCTACTATCATTGTGTCCTGATGATCTGTCAACATATACTAGCCATGTACCCCCATCATTCTTCATAGACGTGTCAACCATGAAATCTGCCAAGGCCTGCACATATCCCTTGCTTTAGGCCTTTCCAAAAATTTATTTAATTAACCATCCCATACGAATTACTCCAACTCAGTTCGAAGATGATCACGCTTCTCAGTTTCATGTCCATACTCATTATGGAAATGATAAAATTTATTAGACTTATGGCGTCTCAGTGGATCCCTGTAGGTGCAAGGCCACCACAATAATTAAGAAGCTCAATAGCTTGTATAACTTGCTTTCTTGGTAGCTTTAAGAAAGTGTAATAATCAAACTTTGGACCCATCGATGGAGTTTTCATTTTTCACAAGGGTGCGGATCTGAATCTATCCTCTTACTTAGGTTTTTTATTGGTAAGATCTTTCCTTCTCTCTTTTTTTTCTCCATTAACTCCTTATTCTTCACCTCACAATCCTCTTATTCGTGGATGTGCTTTTCTACCCATCGTAGAAGCTCATCATAACTATCCAGTAATCTTTTGCTCAAGGACCTGAAGAAAGGGCTAAGCTAGAGTCCTTAGGCAAAAGTGCCACTTAACAACTCCAGGGCAGTTAACAGCACCTCAAGAGCAGCTATGATGAACTCTCTAACAAAACTTCTCTACAACTCACTTTTTTTTTCTAGAATGAAAGCAAACTTTGCACATTATGCTTATATTATTTATTACTTGTGAATTAATGCAAGCACTTTCTAGTGAAATCCCCAAACATGTGAATGGATTGAGGAGGTAATTGCCCAAACCATATCTAGGCAGCTCATCCTAAAGTAGTCAAGAAAGTCTGACACTTCACCTTATCTGAAAATTGGTAAAACAAAGCTAGATTTTCAAACTCACAAAGGTGATTGGTTGGATCAATCATACAAGTGTACCCTGGCATAGCGAAAGACTTATGATTCTTTGGGAAGGGGTGTTGCAAGATAGCTTCAGTGAACAGAGAAGCCTTAACATCTTCCCCAATCTTTCCTTTAATTTTTCTCTTCATCTCTCTTAATTTCTTTCTCATCTACTCCATCTTCAAAACCAAATCTGCCTAGGGCTTCTACTTCTTCTTATCGCAACTATGTTGTACTGATACCTGAATTTCTACTACTACCTCAAACTCATCCTCTAGTTGAGTAGGGATTTTCATCTCTGTCACCTTGAGCAAACCTCGATCACCTCCTAACTTCACTTTTTCATCTAGTAATCCTTTTACGGGTGCCATCATTAGTTCTTACCCTTCTATCATGAATAACTTAAGATTATTAGGAATTATTGGCCCAGCTACTACCGTATTTTATGCAACTACCCTTGAGGCCGGAGTGGCCACAAGATAAGAAGCGGGAGTCCCATTAATAAGGGTAGGTGCCCCCAACATGGCTACCATTCTAAGGGTAAATGTTGGGTTAGTCACAATGGACGTATGATGGAATGGTACCGACATAGGAGTCGAAGGGATAATGGGTGCCATCCTCGGTAGACAAGGAATGGTTATGTAATTCGCCGACATCGAGAGAGATGTGGAAGTAGTTGCTCTAATAGGTTAAGTGGAAGTAATAATATCAAACCTGGACCATAGAAAATTGGCCAGTTACTCAATGGTTATTTGCCCCACCATTGTAAGGACTAAAATGGCCTTCTTTTTTGTTAGGGCGATTGGCTCTACAGTTATTGAAGATGGAACTACGGGAACCATGGTCATTGTCTCAATCTATATCATCCTTGAAGCATCAATCTCTATGTTATCTCTAGAGTTATTCATTTCTTCATGCTTTAACTTTTAATCTTTTCCCATAGAGGGCACCAAATTGATGCCAAAAATAAAATCACACAAGCACCAATTAAACAAAATAAGAACACTTTATTTCTAATGTGTATCAATCTGGCTTACCCTTTTCGACAAAGTCTAAGGGCAATGGTTACTGCCTTTGAGCTTGAAAACTCCTTCAAATAGGTTTACCCTCACACGTTTTTCTTAGATATCTGGTGCAAGTGCATGATCATCTAAGAATTGAATATAGAGTAGTTACCTAATTCCATATTTTTCTGCTGCTAAAAACTGTTTCTCCATCATAAGACCAAGAGGAAGAAGTGGAAGAGCTAACTGTGAGGATTTAAAGTTAATATCTTTTAATTTAATATATATCTCAAAAAAATATTTATAATGTAAAAGCAAACATTTAATTATTCCAACGGGCACAACACTGCACTTTGCGTGGTGCACACTACACTAGTATATTATATAAATATGGAAATGCGTGGCCACAATGCCATGCGCGTGATTTTCTTCAAACGTCTTTTTTTTTTCTTAATTTCCTTTCAAAATGGCGTCGTTTTGTGTTTGTTACTTAAATATCTTATACCTACAAAAAAGATGTTATGATTTTGGGAGAACATTAGTAGGAAATTCTAGCCCAAATTTCACTTTGCTCCATCATTTACTACAATATGCAAGCAGGGAAATGCAAAGTGCGATGGGTATTATGTAGTTTCTCGATTGCTATAGTCTCTTAGAGGCAAACCCAAGCTCCTGATAAATTTGGCTTTACTCTATCAATTGCTACAATATCTAAGGAGGCAAACCCATAAATCTTCTCAATTGCTACAGTCTCCTAGAGGCAAACCTAGGTTATGATGGGTTTTATGAATTTATTTCATTTTCATTATTATAATTAATCCAATGGTTGCTATAGTGTAAGATTTATAGGTATTTTACTCTCTTCTATTCTTTTTTCTTTTGGTGCTTTAGTTAAAGTATAGTCATGCTCTTTAGGGATGTTGTGAGTGTGAATCTTGAAAAGAATATGTGTAAATTAACTCCTGACAATGTGGTTTTTCCAAGAGCAATTTTTGATGCCAATACTGTATATTGTCTTTACTTTTGTGTGTGCAATATATGTCTGATGCACTTTTCTCGAATCTTCATGGAATTGTAGGTTAATGTGGTACATTAGCTTATTAGATATTCTTGATATTTTTTGTATCATGAGATAGGCTTGAGAAAGTTGGTAGTTTTAGACATCATTTTAAACATGATTTATTAGTGCCATGAAGGTTATTTGGCGTTCATTTTTCGGAATTCATTCTTATTGTGGCTATGTCTTCTCAATCTTTTTTCGTCAAGGAATGTGATTTCTTAAATTTTTGGGCCAAAGGGCTTCTTGTGAGTTCTTACTATATAGGGAGGCTCTTTGAAGGTTAGACCTATTCTATTGATCTTCTTATTCTTTTTTCTCTAAATTGAGTGCTTTCTTAATGTTTCTTATAACCTTTGTCCAAACCTCTCTATTTCTATACCCTCTTCCCCTTTTTGCTTGGATATTTACTTCATGGATCTAATTTATGGAACTTTGAGGATGAACTCTAAGGCATACTGGGATACAATGTGTGGCTACCTAGAGAAATAGGGAGTATATTGTTTTCTTGATAATTCGAATATGTTGATAAACTATCAATACACCGTTTTAGTTTATTGCTAAACAACTCTACTTTATGAAACTTCCACAACTATATATAGCTATTGGAATAAGCAACTACTATCCCTGTCAATCTTTGTTATGTTACTGATATTCAATAAGTACTAGTTACCAATTTCTACTTGTTTCTTCATCAAAAGTTCAGAAAAGATGACCATAGCTTCTTTATGTTGTTCATTATGTTGTTCTTTATGTTGGTTGAGTTGATATTGTATGATATGCCAAAGTGCACTATCTTTGATAAGCAAAGTCCCTAAAATTATTTAAAATTTGCAAGGCAAAATGATACTAGAAGTTTTATCTTAAAAAGGAATAGGAAAGAGATGGAATATTTGATGCTAGAAATTTCGATTTTGGATGCTATTATTACATTATGATCTATAAATGCTTACCTATTATCATCTTCTCTATTTTACATGTGATCATCACAGTATAATGATATATTACCCTTTCTCAACTCCTAGGAAACTGAATGAAATGTTTCAAAAGGTGAGAACTTTATCATAAACTTTTCATTATAGATCTTATGGCTTGTGCATTTTGTATCTTCCAATCCTCATAATGTCCATTTGAGACCCTTCCGATTGGTTCTTTTGGTTGCTTTATGAAAAGAGTGGAAAAAAAGAAGAGCGCAACTTGAAAGGAATTATGCTAGAGTAATTATTCAAGCTATTTTGACAGGCCTACTTTTCAATTTTCCCTATTAATTTATGTTGTAGTTATGCTATATCTGCTACCAAATTTACAAGAATCCATACAATAGAAGAAGTCCTCAAAATAATGAAAGAGAGAAGAATATCAAAATACCTGATGAAAGCCCTAAACAATAGCACCGCCTCTTTCTTCGTTTTTAACCCAAGTTATACATGTCTCATACTGTGTCAACCATAGCAAATGAAGAAGGCAACACATAAAACCTATATATAACCTGGGTTTACCTGCTATAAAGCTGAGGCAACCATACATACTCAAAAGAAGCAATTAAAAGACATTTTCTTCTAATTTTATGCAAAAGAAAAATCAAAACGTAGTGTAACAACAAATTTTCTTGACTGCAAAAATTAAAATTACGGAATAAGAAAAATTGTACAAATAAAATTAAAATTAAAATCAATCACTCAACTATGGATTCTATCTCTAATCTAATTCTTTGGTTCTTCCCTTCTTAATATAATCTTGAATTTAATGAGTTCTGTGAAAAATACCTTAAATGTCGTGGATCTCCTTTAAATTTGATTTGAAAATAACTCCAATTTGAGAGTTTCACACCTTAATCTTGAATCAAAAATCAGAAATATATAAGTTTCATGAAGAACACCTTGAACGTTGCGGATCTCTTTAAATAAAAATAACGCCAATTCTAGGGTTTCACACCTTAATCTTGAATTAAATACCAAAATATATGAGCTCCGTGAAGAATGCTTTGAATGTCATAGATCTTCTTGAATAAAATAATGCAAATTCTAGGGCTTCACACCTTAATATTGAATCAAATGCCAGAAATATACAAATTCTATGAAGAACACCTTGAACGTAATGGATCTCCTTAAATTTACTTGAGAGAATTGCTAGATTCCTTCAGAGTTTCTCCTGTTTGCTGAAATTTTTTGTTGTGTCAAATTAGTTGGGATCACTTTTTATATAGGTGTTTGATGGAAAGCTTCTGGATTGACTTGAACTCCTTCAACGTTTTATCTTTTTAATAAGATAATATCAGATATCAAGAGATAATATGAGATATTCTTGATTTAATAATCTCAAAATTAAAAGATAATATCAAATATCTTTAATCTGATTGATTCATAGATGCAGGCATTCCATCTTTGACACTTGTCAATATCTTATTTGAGTATAAATAAATACTAAATTATTAATTAAATTTAAAATATTTATCTTAAGGAATTAAATTTAATAAATCTCAAAATATAAATAAAAAAATTTTAAATTAATATCTAGCATTTTTTTTTCATGTGTTGCTTCTCAATTGATCAAAAATTTAATATGCTCACATGTAGATTTTCTTTTGACCTCGTCCGAAAAAGACAAATTCACGCTCCACAAAATCAACACAAAGTATAAATGTTAAAGCACAAGAAAACCAAAAATGACGTCGTTTAAAAGGTATTATTGTACTAGGATCATCAACATATGCAAAATCAAAGGTTTGCTATAATGATGTCAGGTTTAGAAACATTTGTGTTTAGCAGTCCATTAACTTAATCGTGTAATTTCCAAATTAGGATTCATCATTGATTTTCTCTCAAAGGCAACTCTAATCAACTTCATGGCTAGTGCAGCCATCATTGTTTCACTGTTTACTTTGGCTGGTTGATAGATTATTCTCTTTAAAATAATAATAGTCTTCTTGTTTCCTCCACAAGTTTTTTAGCATGTGATGCTTTTTTCAAAGCCATAGTTTGCAAAAATAATGCTTTTTTGGTGTGAGATCCTTGGAGCTATTTATGAAAATATAGCCAAAAAAACTAAGTTTTACAAAACTACCGCATTTGTGGATTGTTCACAAAACTATGGTAAGGAGTGGCTTGAAGCCACGCCTTTAAATATGCTAAGATTTTTTTTTAATACAACCCAAGAGGCGTGGCACCAAGCCATGCCTCTTGCGTGCCATGCCTTTTGGTATAAAAATCCTCTACCTCATCCCTCAGTTCCAATATTCATTTTCTCAAAGATGTGAGTGAGTGTTAGTGTTGTGAGGAGTGTAGTGGAGGAAAAATTTGAGAGGAAAAGCAAAGGAGAAGGGAAAAGCAAAACAGAGAAGAAGAGACCATGTTTCAAATAATTTGCAATAAGGTAAAATCTAATTTATGTTGTTTAAAATTTTAATTTTTTATATTTGGTTATTTAATGTTATTATTCTTTTGTTGTTAAAATAATATATTGCTATTTTTTTAATTTTTTATAGTTTGATTAGAAGTCTTATTTTGGAGGAGAAAGATTTTGACTCAACAGTATTAGGTTGGCTTTTCAAATTTTAGAAATATTTTAATTTAATTTATTTATTATTAAGTTTGACATGATCCTATGAATCTGAAGTTAATTTTAATATTTAGTTCGAATAATTTAAAATTGATAGATAAGACAGTAGCATTAGTTGATATTTATGTCACTTTTCTTCTGATTATTAGTTCATGCAAAACTGAGAAGAAAATAAAAGCGCAGTATGGAATATCAATTTTTGCATTAGTGGTTATCAAGTAATTGAAATGCTAATAATTTTATATTAATTATTAATAATTATTATATTAAGTTAGAAAGGTTTAGGGTTTATAATAATAAAGTTAATCCATATTAGATGAAATTTTTTAAAAAATTATATCTCTTATATGTGTTTCACATTTTATAGATTAATTATGTATGCTAATTGTATTATAATTATATTAATTTATATATAATGTATAATATGTTATAATAATATAATATATTATAATATAATTATAACATATATTATTGTAATATATTATAATATATATATATATATATATATATAAAAGCATCATGGGTGCTATCATGATGCTTTGCAGTGCCTAGCTGGGGCTAATGTCAACCCTCGCAAGGGTTGATATCAGCCTTAGTATTATAAAATATATAATTTTTATTTTTTTATAAAAAATAAATAAAATTAAGTTTGAGTGATAAGCATGATATTATTATAATTTAATATAGAATATCTTATTTTATACTTAAAATTTTAATAATTAATTATTTTAAAAAATAAAAAATGAGCCCAAAAAATACACTTTAGTTTTTTTAAATTAATTATTTAATAAAATTTAAGTGTTTGAAAATATTTCTATTTTTTCTTTAGTTCCTTTTTTAATTTTTAGTACAAATGTGCATAATCTTTGTTAATTTACATTTAAAATATATATAGATGATGACACAATTATTTTATTTTTATTTTATTTTGTAGAATGAATACCGCAAATATGTATGAAAAAAAATCTATTGGGAGACTTTGTGGGTATTCCATCTAGAGCGTGGGGGATTATTATGATAGTAGCTGCGAAAAGCTTGAGAAGGACATGATTTTCAAAGATAAGAAGAATGTTAAGGCCACTGTCAAGGATTTCTTCGTACGTGTTGCTAGATGAGAATATCGCATACTTGAGAGTACAACAAAGTAATGAAATGTAGTATGCAAACTAGGGTGTTCATGGAGTGTTTGGGCAATTCTAAAAGAGCAAATGAAAATATAGAAGATTACAAGGTATGAGAGCCCTCATACTTGTTTGATTAATGAAGTTTCAGTTGATCATCAAAACTTAAGTCAAAAAATAATCACTATGAACTTGTTGGGACATATTTGTGATGAGCCGGCATATAAGATAAAAAGTGTGCAGCAATATGTAAAGGACAAATATAGATATGAAATCTCGCTTGCCAAGGCATGGAATGCATTGAAATGTGCAATAGAGCACATTTTTGGGACATGGAAGACTTCAGTAAAACTGTTGTCCAAGTATATGGGAGTTCTTCAAAAGTGGAATCCAAATACCATTGTTGAGTGGGAGCATTAATGAATAGGCATCTTCAGGCAATATATGTTGAAATATGTGTTTTAGGCCTTTAAACCGTGTATTGATGGGTTCAAACATTGCCGTAAAGTTATCAGTATGGACAGAACTCATCTATATAAGAAATATATATATATATATATACAAGATGTTGATTGTGGTGGTTATGGATGCAAATCAATAAGTTCTGTCATTGGCTTTTTCAATTGTCGATGAATAAACTTTTTTGTCTTAGAAGTGGTTTCTAAAGATGTTGTCTAAGCACATCATTAGAAGAACGGAAGGCATGTGCCTAATTTTTTATCTTCACCATGGTCTCTTATCTACTATTGAATGCATACCTGATTTTATGCTCCCTTGCGGAGTACATCGATTCTCTCTAAGGCGTGTCTTCTCCAACTTCAACAAACATTCCAGAAATGTTTAATTGAAGGATTTGTGTTGAAAAGCTGGTGCTGCAGTCCAAATTCGAAATTTTGATAGGCATATGGAAAAAATAAGAGAAACTAATGAGAATTCATATCTATATTTGCAAAACATTGACAAAACTCAATGGACATTTAGTTATGATGGAGGATGGCGTTGCGGTATTCTAACTAAGAACATGTCTGAGTGTTTCAATGGGGTACTAAAGGGTGCTTGTCAACTGTCGATTACAATTATTGTCCAACAAACATTCTCTCATTGTGTCAACTGTTCCTTGATCGGATAACCAAAGCTCACGGCATGATGAACAAGCAGCAACCTTAGGTTGATTATGCATATAATATATATTCCAATTGGTAGCACCTTTCTATTGAGTATATTATTCAAAAGTTTGACTATACTTAACAATCAACTTCAATCACGTGGTTTGTAGCACGCCTCTTGTGAAAATTCAGCAAGATGATACCATAAAAGAGGTGTGGCTTGTAGTCACGCTTCTTGCCAAATTTTAGAAGAAAAAAAAATCCAGCCAAGAGGCATGGCACCATGCCATGCCACGCCTCTTCTTGTGTTTTGACAAACAAAGTTCAACATATCTAAAGGCATGGCCTTACCATAGTTTTGTGAATTGTCCAGGATTATGGTAGTTTTGTGAAATTTTTTTTTTTTTTTTGGCTATATTTTTATAAATTACCCAAGATCCTTGTCCTTTTTGGATTTCCTTATTTCACTTCTTTGTAGCAGTTTATGGTTCTTCTCAGATATCTGTTGCTCCTGGTGGCCATTGGAGCCGATTTATAACCTATTCTACAATTCAGAGGACTTTGGAAATATGGGGATTTGTTCTGACTTTATCTTCAGGGTTTGGTTAAACAATCAGAAGTTCACGTACAGAGGTTAGCCATTTTGTCAAAACTGATTTTGATTACATATTTTATGGGTGAACATGTTAGCATGCCATAGGTGTAGGCTGCTGCCTCAGTTAAAATTTTGAATGAAGTAGCCTTCAGAATGGAACTGTGTTGTTTGCATTAGTTATTTATCTTCTTGGGATTCTCTTTGATGAAAGTCTGCAATTGGACACGTCAGGATCACACTTTTATAACCTGTAGCTGTTACTACTACGATTTTAGAAGCTGAGTCTTGTTATTAAAAGATTGATAAGCTTATTCGTTCAAGGTACAAAAGATCAAATGGTGATTTCTATATTACAACGCCACTAGCGATCTTTCACCAACATAAATTTTTCCACTACTGCGATATAATCTTCACAAGAGGAAATCTGGTTGATTCTAGCACATTAATTAATGTGTGGTTATGGCTTTGATATTTATATACTTTACCAGTCACTCAAATCTATTAGCTGTCTAGGGTCCAATTCTTTCATTCTCTCACTTTTGTTTTGCATTTGTCACTTCTCCAATTTTATATTCTAATCGACTTGGAAAATGCATGCATGCAGGTGGTACGACAGAATTAAGAGAAAAGGGTTCAGCGGCGAAACGTTCTGGCAAAGTGGTTGAAAGAATATATTTTAAGACGTGGTCCTACATTCATTAAAATTGGTCAGCAGTTCTCCACAAGAGTAGACATTCTTGCACAAGATTATGTTGATCAGCTATCAGAGCTTCAGGTAAATTTCGACATCCGCTCACCCCTACCTATATGTACGTGTATAAAAATATGCATACATGTTTTATCTGTATATGAATCAGCCATATGATGGATGGTGGACAAGTTTCACATGTGATAAAGACACACCATTCTGTTTAGCTTCTCTCCCTTGTGATTCTTTCACGGTGAATAATCCTTTACTTAGCAAGCTAGGTTATTGACAATAACCTATCTTAACATTTTATTTTTGTTGGAGCTGCCTTCATCTCTGGCAGCTCCTTCCCGTTTCTGATACTTAAGCAGCAAGGTTTCCTGATATAGATTCTGTAACTAAACAAAATTGGTTCAGAAACAACTAACTTAATTGAAATTGCTGCAGGATCAAGTTCCTCCTTTTCTGGGCTTGTATCTAATAATTCCATGATTTGAAATTGCAGGTTGGACATGCTATGCAGAAAAAACTCTTGGATCTTATATACTTCCGTATATTTTTTCAGTGAAAAGTCCCCAACAATTGGAGCTGCCATTAAGAATAGCTCATGCCTCGAAGTATACACTGGTAATATTAAGAGAGATTTAGTTACTAATCTTGTTGATATATTACAGAGGTAGACTCAATTTTGACTACTGGAGAAGCTTTAGATTTAATTCAGGTCAGCTTTTAGTGATAAAAATCTGCAAGCATTCGGAAATGCAGCAAAAATGTTGTTCGGAAAGGACATTGAAGGCCCTCTTGAGAGCTCATTTTTTATAGGAAGAATTTGTATTGTTGTATAAAATTTTTATAATTTTATGCCAAAATTTTAAATTGAATATGTCTAATTACAATCCACATTAATTGCTTCAATTTTAGTTCTTATTAAAACTAATCACTTAAAAGCCAACGGGCACAACACTGTGGATTGCGCGGTGTGCCTTCCTAGATCCAGATAAGCAAACATGCAAAACCCTTCAACCACCAAGAAAATTACTACTACTTAGGCTTGTGAATGAGAAAGGTGTTACTCTATCCAAGCCCAAAATGTCATACCCATACGCATACGTACTCATATTCATACTTATTAAAAATAATGTAATAGGTATGGATAGGGTCTATACTCATAAATTATCAATGTACTCATACCTTAAAACTACTCATTACTTTATATTTAAATTTAATCTATTAACCTAAAAATTATGTATATCAAAATTAAATTTATATTAATAATAAACTTTTTATACATAAAAATTCAAATATGTGAATGAACAGTAACAACTAAATAATTTTCTTCATTAAAAATTAAACTAAATTAATAAAGTTAATATATTGTGATATCAACTTTTTTTAAAATTGGAATAGAATAACAACAATTGAACATTTTCATTAATAAAATTAGTAATATTAAAATTAATAGTAGAATAAATATTTTTTATAAAAATAATTAATAAAATTAATTTTGCTAATGAATAAAGTTTAGTAATATAGAAATTACCTGGTTTTATAAAATTAAATATAGAAAAAATTTTTACTTTTAAATTGTTTTTATTAACTATTTTTTAATTATATTAATTTAATTAGCAAAAATTTGAACTGTTAATTATATTAATAAAGTTTAACTGTTGCTTTAATAAAACAGTTAATTTAATTAGCAAAAAGTTTAAAATTAACTAATTTAAATTTAATGATTACATTAAATTAAATATAGAAAAGGTTTTTTTATTTTTTGTTAACGTATGACAAATAATATTTTTAGTATATATTGAAAAAATTAGTATGTATATTAAAAGCATAAGTTCAATAAACTAGACTTAATGTGTTTTGGGTTAGATAAAGTAGGATAGGGTTAGAGTCTCGTTCTTTTGAATATTTTAGGGTAGCTTAAAATATAGGATATTTTTGTTTGGATAATTTAGGGTATAGGTGTTGACCTACTACTACTTATGATACTCGATTAAGGGCTTTAATTCTATATTCAGCAAAATGTCGATAACCTAGAGTCTTTGGAAGCAGGTAATCACTGATTGCAGTTTACCGAAATATATTTCGTGGTTTTTTCTATCGCATGCATGTCAACTGCTTCTTGATTTTATAGCTATGTAAGTTTATTTTGGTTGGTCAATTGATGCTCAGTTCTTGGTGCGACTGTAATTAAAGTTTCTGATTCTGCTTTGAAAGTCTTGATTTTGCTGTTCAGGTGTCTTTAGGTATTGTGTTTTTTTTTTTTTTGGAATTTTATGCTGAATCGTTCAGTCAATTTTACAATTTTGTTTTTGATTTTAGTGATGTATATATAGCTGATTACTCTAGAAATTCTGAGTTCAAGTCAACTGGAAATTGGGGTTGTCAAGAACTAAGTTAATTTCAATTTATTTCTTTTTTCCCCATTGCATGTTGATTTTTCATGGCCTTTCATGATTTCAAAAACCACAAAACGTTTCGTCCCAAGAAGAGTTCTCCTTCCAGAAGCAAGGTAATTAATCAGTGCGCGCTTTATGTATTCAAAGTGGTGATAGCTGATCTCTTGTCATCTTGAAAATTTTTCCCGAGTTAAAATTTTGCAACATTAAAGCTAAAACAGATAAAAGTCTTTTGGTCGCTTGCATTTAGTGGATTATTAGTTCAAATCGAAAGTCAATATTTAATTGAGGCGTTGGAAACTGATGCACGTGGTTTGCTTTGAGTTGTAAATTGAAATGGAAATTATCAATCAAGGTTTTGGTTGATGCAGGGTTTACAACTTAAGAAGCACATTGATGCCACCCTCGGCAGCGGCAACTTAAGGGAAGCGGTTAGACTCCCCCCGAGGAGGATCTCAATGAGTGGTTGGCTGTCAATATTAAGTTGCTCTCCAACTCATGTTTGCTCTCAGTGATTTCTCATTGATCTGAATGAAATATTTAGGAAATATATAATTAAATCTGTATGCTTCTCGAACTGTGATCCACCGATGATTTATGAGTTAATAGACGCATTTTTGTGTCTTGATCATATTGATATTTGAAACAAGATTGGACAACTAGTATCTGACAAGTGAAGTGGTAATAGTTAATAGATTTGATGGGTGGGTTCGAAAAGAAAAAAGGAAAAGAACTATGTCCTTATGCAAATGTCAGTGAAGATTTATAGCATGACTGATAAAAAAGGAAAATGGAAGATGCTATGGATTCAATTAATTATTAATAAGTAGCAACCTAGGTGACGTTAGCATATCATCAATTAGCCGGCAGTAAAGTAAACATATTTCTTGGTAAACTGTTCTACAAGTGCAATCCTGATCCAGTATCTACTGAACATTTGCTTCCTTGGAAGATAGTAATTTATGGCACATGCTCAAAACTGAATGATATGCCAGTCTATGATATCACGCTCTTTTGCCTTTTCAGTTGCAAGTATTTTGATATGCATTTTAGTTTCCAAATGTAATTGTTTTCAAGAACGGATGAATAAGAAATCATTTCTAAATCATTGTTGATTGTTCTCGTTTTTAAAATTTAAGTTCCAGATCATATGTCAATTTAGTTGAAACTTGGATACCCGTTCTGTCATTCTTAAGTTTCTTCAATTGTAATGATCGATGCTAGGGTTTTCCTGGTGTGATATTGTCGTAATGCCTTTCCTCTATTTAGCAGAGTTTGCATGCTAAGAACCAATTAATTAGCACATTGTTGGTAAACTAGTCATCATCCATTTACTTTTTATTGCTGTCCCCTTCCAGTTTGTTTTCCAAATCTGTTTTCATCAATTTATTTAGCGAAATGACAATACATCTCGCGGATTTGTCGTGACTGATCCCATGCATTTGTTACGTTACTTTATGGCTAATTTATGAAAATACAGCGAAAAGAAAAAAAAAATTCAAAACTATCATACTTTAGGAAAATTTGCAAAACTATGGTAAGACGTGGGTTAAACCCACACCTTAAGTATAGTTACAGTCCAAGAGGTGTAGTACAAAGCCACGCCTCTTAAATAAAATTTTTTTTTCCCAAAAATTTGCAAGAGACATGGCTCTAGGCCACGCCTCTTGCACGGTAAAATTTCTTCAACATTTTTTTTTATTTCCTCTTTGGACTTTTGTTTTTTTTTATTCTCTTACCAAGAGGCTAAATTCTTTTTTTGTTCGGCCGAAATTCGCAAGAGTGCCACGCCTCTTGCATGAGATTTTATTTTATGTTTTTTTAAATTCCACAAGAGCCATGACTTGGTGCCATGTCTCTTGGGAATTTTTATTTTTTAAAAAAATTCCACGACTTTAATTATTCATTTTTTTAATCCGCTGTGAGAAGTTAGGCTTCTATATAAGTATACATTGTTCTTCAACAATGTATGATAATTCTTCAAATTACAATCATCATTTATGATTAGAATGTATAATAATTCTTCAAGAATGTATTAATATATAAAATCATGTACTATGATTTTACATGCCAATTTTAGCCAACATTATAACATTATAAATATCTCTTCATGAGTTAATACATCATATCAATTAAAACACATGCATTTTATAAAATGGTATATTTCTACAAAAAAATTCAAAATTTATACTATTTTTTTTACTCATTTTAAATATTTAAAAAAATTAATTAATTTAAATTTTAAATATAAAAATAATTATTAAATAAAAAAATTATAGCTGATATCAACCCTAATCTTATAAAATACCATAGAAATGGAATTATTCTATTTTATGTCAATCCTAATGCTACAAGCATGCTTCTTGCCAATTTTTAGGAATAAAAAAAATTATTTCCTCAAATTCACATGCAAAGGAGTTCAACTAATGTATTTTTATTAAACCAAAAAAAAAAATTCCATGCAAGAGGCATGGCTTTGTGCCACACCTCTTTGGAAGGAATAAAAAAAAAAAAATTGAAGAAATTTTACCATGCAAGAGGCGTGGTTCCAGGTGACGCCTCTTGCAAATTTCTGGAAAATTTTTTTTTTATTTAAGACTGTAACTATACTAAACCCACGCCTTACCATAATTTTGCAAATTTCTCCAAACCATGGTAGTTTTGAAATTTTTTTTTTCTTTTCGCTGTATTTTCATAAATTAGTCTTACTTTATGCAGCTATTGACTTTTTTAATCAAGAAAGGGCTTGTTCTTTTATGTTTTAGCTATTTTTTAAAAAAAAATTGAGAGAATGTATTTTTGGAAAAAAATTTAGAGAATGTGCCCAACGTTTCCTTTTGTTTTGGGAAAATATGGAAAATGATTTGAAAATGAGTTATTTGTTTATTTTTATTTTTGGGGGAGATAAACTTTACTGTTGATGTCAAATCAATTACTTTTTTATTTGGTCTGTAAGATGAAAGTGATTTTTTTATATAATATTATATATATTTATAGTTAGATGATGTGTGTGTATATATGTAATAATCAATATATTATTGTAATAAAATAATGTGTAATTAATTGAATTGGTGTTTTATTTTAAAATTTATATTTTAATGAATTTATCAATAAATATTAATTATTTGTGAAATTATAATTATATCTTAATTATAAAAAAATCGGCTAATATCATAATTATATCATAATTGTTGATATCGACTTATATATAAAAAAATTAATTATTGTCTATTCTAAAAATATAATTATTTAACTATTTATTATTTATAATTTGTGTATAAATAAAAATTTAGTTATTTATTTAAATAAAATAATATACATTCATCAAATTAAAAAGTAATAATTTTATATTATGTGAAATTAAATCATTTTAAATTGTTTATTAAACAAATAAGCGTAATATTTAATTATATGTGAAATATGAAACATAATTAATATATACATAACATGTTATTTAAATAATTAAATAAAGGAACACTTATTTAAAAGTACCAAAAACACTTTTCAATTTTGTGATCAGTTCCCACTTGATTTTGTTTAGATTAAACTTTCTAATTTTGTTAAAATGTTAGAGTTCACTTCCTACTCACTTGATTTGACAAAAATGCCCTTTATTATAATATTTTTCACTCATTTTTTTTTTACTTCTTTGTCATAAACAAAAGCAACAATAAACCCTACCAATAACAATATCATTTCCAAAAATACAAAGAAAAGAAAAAAATACAACAAGCCCCACGGCAAGGATGAGAATAATCATAGGAGCCAACAATTACCAACCCAACATCTACATTATCTTCTTCTCTTTTCATTTTCATCATTTTCGGGTTTCTTCTTTATTATTTTTGGGTTTCTTCTTCTTCTCAGTTGCTTCTGAGTTTTTTGAATTTTTCTGACATTGTCAACTAGTAGTGAAGCTGAAGTGTTCAATTAAGTGTTGGGAAGTTGCTGCTACAAAGATTAGCTTCATATAATGTCAATTAAGGATAGTATGACTTTAATGGATATGTACATTAATCTTGCAAAAAAATTGAATGAAATCAACGCTTAGCTCTTTAGTTTGCGATACATAGCTCCACATCAAAGATTGCACATGACTTTAACTAATGATGAAGATGTCCTGAATATGATCTTACTGCATTTGATATTGAAGATGAACATTGTTGAAATTCTGGTAAACCGAAAGGATGAATCAAGTAGCAGTGGTAAGAAGAGCTGTAATATTTTAAAATAATATTTTCATAGAATCTAAACTATACTGTAATTTATAAAATTTTGTACATCAAGTGTTCTAAGATTGTACTCCGTTTATTTAAAAATCTTTCTCTACTTAGAGTGTTCTACATTATATTTTATTACAAATAAAATTATACTTCATTTGACAAAAATTGTATACTATTATTTAAGCTTTATAATTCAAGTGTTCAACTAATGGATTATAAAAAATTATACTGCAGTTGCGGGGGTTTTATATTTCAAATATTTGAAAATTATACTTCACTTTATTAAAATTGTACTTTTTTTTTTGAAATTATACTTTATTTTATACTTCATTTGACCTAACCCTGTAATCTATTCATTGAAGTTTTATATTTTAAGTATTCTATTTAATGATTATTCAGAACTATACTACAGTTACTAGGGTTATATACTTAAACTGCTAAACTTTATATAAATTTGTACTCCACTTATCTGAAATTGTATTTCATTTCACATAAAATTATACTCCATTATTTAAATTTTATACTTCAAATGTTTTACAAATGGATTATCAAAAATTATACTACAGTTGCTAGGGTTTTATACTTTAAATATTCTAAAATTGTACTTCATTTTATTAAAATTGTACTTCTTTTTCTGAAATTATACTTCATTTTATCTAAACATATACTCTATTCATTGATTTTCTACACTTCAAGTGTTCTATTTATTGATTATCCAAAATTATATTGCTTTTTCTGGGATTTTATATTTTACATGTTCTGAAATTGTACTTTCCTTTATCTAAAATTGTACTTTTATTTTTTGAAATTATACTTGCTTCATTTTACAAAGCTTGTAATTTGTTCATTGAAGTACTATACTTCAAGTGTTCCAAAATTGTATTTCATTTTATCTAAATCTGTACTTCAATTAGCAGAATTTATTATACTTAACTTTATCTAAAATTGTACTTTTTTCTAAAATTATACTTTATTTTACCTAAATTTGTACTCTATTCATTGAAGTTTTATATTTCAAGTGTTCTATTTATTGATTATCCAAAGTTTATCTAAAATTGTACTTTTTTTATGAAATTATACTTCATTTTATACTTTATTTTACCTAAATATGTACTCTATTAATTGAAGTTCTATATTTCATGTGTTCTATGTATTAATTATCTAAAACTGTACTACAGTTGCTAGGGTTTTATCCTTAAACTATTCAAAATTGTACTTCACTTTATACAAATTTATACTTTAGTTATCTGAAATAGTACTTCATTTCACATAAAATTGTACTCTATTATTTAAGTTTTATATTTTAAGTATTCTACTAATAGATTGTCAAAAATTGTACTGCAGTTGCTAGGATTTTATACTTCAAATATTCTAAAGTTATACTTCAATTTATTAAAATTGTACTTCTTTTTTTTGAAATTATACTTCATTTGTTAACCTCAAGGGATGCAGTCAAGGAGGAAATTGATTTGACCAATGCATCGTACAATGAATTGGCTTTAACTAGCAACTCAATTGATACATGGAGGAATTGTATGTATGAGGAGTGTCAGACATTCAAGGATGCTCAGGAGTTCAAAATTATACTTAACAATTATACGGTATTTACTTTGCGGTCATTTAAATATAAGAAAACTGACAACAACAAAAATCATAATTGTTTGCAGTGATGAAAATTGCAAACGAAGAATCTATGCATCAAGACATAAGGCTAATAAATTATTTGGCATTTGAAAATACAATTTAGAACACACATGTAGTGAGGCTAATCTTCAGACAAGGAGACATCCTAAAGCCGATTCTGTTTGGGTTGCTAACATTATAATTGAGATTAAAGCCATGTTATTGGCCCTCTACCATATTGAAAGATGTCCATAGAGAATACAATGTGGAACTTAGCTACCATAAAGCATGGATGGGGAAGGAATTAGCTATGCATGACATTTATGGCATTGAGAAGGGATCTTATTATAAGTTGAGGTGGTACTGTGATGCTATGAAGAGGATAAACCCTAAAAGTATTGCAAACTGCGAGATTGACCCAATTAATAAAAAAATTCGTTGGCTATTTATATGTTTCAGTGCCTGTTTATTGTTTTTCTCAAGGGATGCAAACCGTTGATATTTTTAGATAACACCCATATTAAAAATACATACAAAGGATGCTTACTCAGTATTATTAGTAAGGATTCTAATGATGACTTATTCATGCTAGCATATATAGTTGTTGACTCTGAAAATGATATTAATTGGGAGTGGTTCTACCTTAAGCTAAGAAGTGTCTTAGATTCTCAATGTCTGCCTGGCTTATCAAGGTTCACTTTCTTCTCCGATCAACATCCAAGTCTTCTTAAGGCCCTTCCTATGATATTTCCTGGTAGCCACTATACATATTGCTTGAGTTACTTAGTAAATAACTTTAAGAAACAAGTAAGTTTACATTATCTTTGTTTGTGAAATAATCTCTAATTCATAACATTTAGCACATTATTATTCTACTATTTTAAATTCAGGTATTAAGGAAGTACCCTCTACATAACAAGAAATATTAGTGCTCTATTTTTATGAAAATTGCATATGCACCGACAAGGTAAGAGTATACACAACATATACACAGCATCTTGGAGTCATTGCTACTTGCCAAATACTTTATTATGTAGTCTAACCCACCATGTTGGGCAAATTCCTTATTCAGTGAAAATTGATGAGGGGTAATAAATAATAATCAAGTAGAATGTTGGAATAATTAGGTTAAACCATCTCAATTTATGCCAGTTGCAGCCATGGTTGATCACATACGCACACAAATAATGGTTATGATGCATGATCAATGAGAAAAATCTCATAACATTGTTGGTCAATTATGTCCCAAGCAAGAGAAAAAGTTGGTAATCAATTATATGCATTCTCATAACTTAAAAGTTGTCATGTCTAGTGGTTGGAGCTTTGAGGTGATTGAGCAAGATAAACCATATGCTGTATATTTACAAGGTAGGGTTTGTTCATGCAGAGCATGGTAGATTGATAAAATACCATGCAAACATGCTTGTGCTTGTATTGGGTCAAGGTCACTTTTATCGTATAACTTCGCCGATCAATACTACCAAGTTGGGATTTATCAACAAGCATACCAAGCAGTGATAAACCCTATTCCTATGTTTGATATGAATCTGTTGCTGCCAGATGATGATGGCCTCATTAATGCACTTGATTACCGATCTCAGCCTGGGCGTAAAAAGACATAGAAAATTCCATCACAAATTGAGAAATGTGTAATTAAGTGTAAAAGGTGTGGTAGAACAGGGCATGATCATCGAACCTACAAAAAATCAGTAAATTAGTTAAATTTTGTACTTCAATGAAAAATATTTTATACTTTGTTTGTTTGGGTTTATACTTCATTTCCTTCGAATTGTACTCACATTCCTTGCCCAGATTCAAATGAATTGAAGTGAACTTCAAGGAAACAAATTTTATACTTTATTTATTCTAGGTTTGTACTTCATTTTCCTCAAATTGTACTCAAATTGTCAATGAAATCGATGTGTACTTCAATGAGAAACATTTTATACTTTATTTGTTCTGTGTTTGTACTTCATCTCCTTCGAATAGTACTCACAATTCCTACCCAGTTTCAATTGAATTGAAGTGAACTTCAAATAAACACATTTTATTCTTTATTTGTTCTTGGTTTGTACTTCATTTTCCTCAAATTGTAATCAAATTGGCTGCCTAGTTTCAGTGGAACCAAAGTGTGCTTCAACGAAAAATATTTTATACTTTATTTGTTCTAGATTTGTTCTATTTTCTTCGAATTATACTCACATTCCTTGTCTAGTTTCAATTGAAGTGAAGTGAACTTCAAAGAAACACAACTTGCACTTTCTTTGTTCCTGATTTGTACTTCATTTTATCCAAATTGTACTCAAATTGGCTGCCTAGTTTCAATGGAATCAACGTGTACCTCAACGAAAAATATTTTATACTTTATTTGTTCTAGGTTTGTACTTTGTCTCCTTTGAATTGTACTCGCATTCCCTATCAAGTTTCAATTGAATGAAAGTGAATTTCAAAGAAATACATCTTATACTTTGTTTTTTCTTGGTTTGTACTTCACCACCCTCAAATTGTAATCAAATTTGCTACCTAGTTTTATTCGAATTGAAGTGTACTTCAATGAAAAATATTTTATAATTTGTTTGTTCTGGGTTTATACTCCATTTCCTTTGAATTGCACTCACATTTCCTACTCAGGTTCAATTGAATTGAAGTGAACTTCAAAGAAACACATCTTATATTTTATTTTTTCTTGGTTTCTACTTCACTACTCTCAAATTGTAATCAAATTTTCTACCCAATTTCATAGGAATTGAAGTGTATTTCAACGAAAAATGTTATATACTTTGTTTGTTCTGGGTTTGTATTTCTTTTTCTTCAAATTGCACTCACATTTCCTGCCCAGTTTCAATTGTATTGAAGTGAACTTCAAATAAACATATCTTATACTTTGTTTTTTTTTTTTGTTTTCACTTCACTGCCCTCAAATTGTAATCAAATTTGGTGCCAACTTTCAGTGGAATCAAAGTGTACTTCAACAAAAAAAATATTTTATACTTTATTTGTTCTAGTTTTGTACTTCATTTCCTTCGAATTTCACTCACATTCCCTACCCAATTTCAATTGAAGTGAAGTGAATTTCAAAGAAACGCATCTTATACTTTGTTTATTTTAGCTTTATACTTCATTACCCTCAAATTATAATCAAATTAGCTACCCAATTTTAGTGGAATCAAAGTGTACTTCAATAAAAAATAATTTATACTTTGTTTGTTCTGAATTTGCACTTTATTTTCTACGAATTGTATGCAACTTCATTGGGTATTTTCAATTGAGTTGAAGTGTACTTTAGCGAAACACATTTTATACTTTGTTTATTCTGAATTTGTACTTCATTTCAGTTAATTGTACTTAGATTCACTACTTGTTTTCAATGGAATTGAAGTGTACCTCAATAATACAGATTTTGCATCTTATTTTTTTGGGTTTGTACTTTATTTTTCTTATATTGTATGAAATTAGGCATACTATACTTCAGCGCAACAGTTATACTTTTTTTTTTACTTTTATACTTTATTTCTCTCAAATTATACTCAATTCATTGCCCAATTTCAATTTAAAATATTATAAATACTTGATGAAAAACTACACTACCATACAAAATAATATTACATACAAAGTATGCTTCAATTTATATATGTATTTACATACAAAGTATGATTCAAATCCTGAAATTTTCATGACTTAATATTGTAGATGTCATTGTCGCATGATATTTATCCATATCAATTGTTTTAGCAGTCTTCCAGAACTCAAAGGTGTCTCTAGCAAAACATTCTGCCTCAAGGCACACATAAACACCACAATACACTACACCCTTTTGCTGTCTGTTTTTTTTTTTTTTTGTTTTTTTTGCCTTATGTATTTGTCCACATGACACCCCAATGAAAACTTCATGTATCGAGAATAAAATAAAGCCTACAAAAATATTGATCAGTTGTTGACTCCCTACTTCATGAAGAAATCACAGAAAAAAAAAAAAAGAAGCAAACTTACAATGGCAATAGTTGTCGATTTGTATCTAGCGGCCATTATTGAATTTATATACAAGAAAAAATGAGTTGAGGTGCCAAGGACAACCAAAAATCAATGATGGTGCCAACACATTGGTAGGATTATGTAATGACACTAGTTTACAACATCCAACGTGAGGTCTTCCAAATCTTTATGGGTGAAGGAGTTAAGAATAGGTATCAACTCCATGAATTCTTCATCCGTAATATCCTTCATGTTGCGTCCCTCGAGTTTGTCTAATATATCATCCTATGGAGTATAAAACAAATGGTTATACTCATTAGAATTGTGAACTAAATTAAGTTAAAAAATTGCTACATATCTACACTATTGCGGACGTAAACCACACCTTATGGTGGCACTAATTGTCGAAAGATGGCCATATAATTTTGACATATATTAGTCTACTATGTCACCAGTAAGTTCTCCTCCAAATAAGAGCTCACAAAAGTTTCTTCCATCTAGAAACTATCTTGCTCCCTCCTAGACAATCACCCTACACAATTGTTAATTGTTAGTTCAGACACCAATTATCTAAAAGAAGCAATAAGCAAATTTTGTTACTTCAAATTATCTCTTCTAATAAAGTTGTCGATGACTTCTCGCTCTTCTACTAGAATAAGTTCACAACCTCTATAATCAATCCTTCCTTTATAAGGATCAAGCATTTCAATCTTTGGGCTAGCTGGTTCCTCTACCATTGAGATTAGACTAATGCCTTATGTCTCCTACAGCACAAAACACAGCACATTAGGTACAAAGTATCAACAATAGAAGTATAAAAGACTAGCACATTAAGTATAAAGTATCAAGTATTGAAATATCCCCTATTAAAGTATAAAACATACCAACATGGAGTACAAAACCTAAGCACATTAAGTATAAAGTATTAACTATTGAAGTATCCCCTATTGAATTACAAAATATAACCAACCTAGAGTATAAAACTTAGCACATTAAGTGCAAAATATCAACTATTGAAGTATCCCATATTAAAGTACAAAATATAACCAACATAGAGTACAAAACTCAAGCACATTAAGTGCAAAGTATCAACTATTAAAGTATCCCCTATTGAAGTACAAAATGTACCAACATAGAGTTCAAAACTCGAGCACATTAAGTGCAAAGTATCAACTATTAAAGTATCCCCTATTGAAATACAAAATATAACTAATATAGAGGACAAAACTCAAGCACATTAAGTGCAAAGTATCAACTATTGAAGTATCTCCTAATGAAGTATAAAATATAACCAACATGGAATACAAAACTCAACGCATTAAGTCTAAAGTATTAACTATTGAAGTATCTTTTATTGGAGTACAAAATATAACCTATATAGATTACAAAACTCAAGCACATTAGGTATAAAGGATCAACTATCAAATACAAAAGATCAGCACATGAAGTACAAATATTGCCAACATGAAGTGCAAAAGAATAGCACCTTAAGTATAAGTATCGCCAACTTGGAATCCAAAACGACATAGCATATTAAGTACAAATATCACCAACATGAAGTATAAGTAATGATCACATTAAGTACAAATATCAATCAATCAAGTATAAGATATCATTACATTTATTACAAATAGATAATTTACAAATGAAATGCAAATAGCAAAAACTTAAAGTATTAAGTAGTTAACAACACCTTTTTCTTTTCTTGTTCTTTATTTTTTTATGCATGAGAAGGAGGATGATAGGTTGTTGTCACTTGTCTTGCTCTTTTGCTGGTATGGTGCTCGGGGGGTTGATAAAATCTGAAGATTCTATTTTGGCTTCCTATTTTCTCAATTACGCATATTTGTCACAATCAAGGACCTGACATTTGCCACTTCAATCTCAGATTCCTCAAACTCAACCACTTGAATTGGTACATAAAGTTTTATCTTCAAAGGTTTAGGGGAATCTAAAGGATCATGACAGTGTTTTGTTCGACTTTCTTCATCCACTTGGTCTTCAGATTCATCCCCTTCTTTCTATACATCATCTACCAAATCAAGTCTCCCCTCATGTACAGACTCATCAGCTTCCTGTTCAAGCTCCTCTCCATCAGTCTTGTCCTTAGCTAGATGCTCCTCCTCACCATACTTCTTCATTGCCATCATATCAAATGAAGCAATTTTTTCTTTCAATGATTTAATTTCTTCAACTTTAGTTGCAATAATTGCTTTATATATTATATGATCACAACCATGGACTTCACTAATAGCATTCTGGTAGCTTCTGATTTCTTGATCAAAACTACTAATTTTTACTCCTCTAGAGCAGGGTTGAGAGCCACAACCTATTATAATGAAAATAATTATCAAATTCAAATTCTTATACAAAGAGCTAACAATGAATTATTACCATTTCTACTATAATTTATTTCAATTTATTCTATGCCTCTTTCACATTATGTGGGAGTTTGCTATCCTTCCATCGGTAAAAGCGTGAAAACTCAAACGAACTTATTAGTGAAATTAATGATGGGATACAT
This sequence comes from Jacaranda copaia, assembly GCA_014898725.1. Lineage (NCBI taxonomy): Eukaryota > Viridiplantae > Streptophyta > Magnoliopsida > Lamiales > Bignoniaceae > Jacaranda > Jacaranda copaia. The sequence continues at coordinate 241,221 of JACGDI010005692.1, forward strand.
TCATAAACCTATTCCTGTCATTCATAAATTAAAAAATTATACTCACTTGAATATAAATATAATCAATATTATTAGAAAAATGAAGCAAACACTTACCATCAAACCGACTATGCACCCATCAATATACTTCTTGGTTCTTTCTCCATCTATTCCTAAATGGCTCTTCATATCTTGGACAAGAAAATTGTATGGAGCTATGCCCCATGCATACAGACCAACTTTAGACAAATTGACCAAGTATGGTAGGAGAAATCAAGGAATCTAATAATTAAATGTTAGAAATAGAAAACAATTAAAAACAAAAAATATGTATAACCTACAAACATTATTTAAGTCCTCATCACTATCCTTATATACATACTCCTCAAACTTTTTTATTGTTTCAAATCTAGTTATATTCTATAGCTTTCCAAAAAAAGGTTGTCAAAGGTTGAAGACTTTATCATCAATGTTATCTTCAATTAAATCGCAGAATACGAAGTGCCAAGGGGCGGCAGTATAATTATTACTGTTGCTTAGGTTCCCACGTCTAAATTTCTATAAATAAGCGGGGTAGAGATATTCATTTTTCACTTTTGCTGAATCTGGACTAGTTGAGTTCTTTCTTTCAGAGTTCTCTAAATCCTTTAGTACCTGAGAGTTTTCAAGCTACCCACTGTAAATTCTTTTGTGAGCTTGTGCTTTCCTTCATTTTTATTTGCAAAGATGTCTAGTATTTTAGATAGTGAAAACACTAGGTCCAAGAGTATACCATTTTAGGGGGGATTTTAGGGGTGAAAGTGTGCTAAGAATACCTCTAATAGCTAATCAAGTAACAGCTCAACCTTTAATAGCTCGAGTACTGAGAGGGCTACTTCTAGGTGCAATGTTGGCCCTAGCAAAGTATAGGTATCATGGGGTCGATTGTTTACTCTAGATCACTATAATGAAATAGTGTCTAAGATTTCTCCTGTTGACTTAGTTCAAATTAAGGAGACGTACCATATCCCTGATGAATATGAGCTTTTGGTGCCCGAGCCTCGAGATAGGATGTATTGATCTCTAAGGGGATGTATAATGGTGTTTGAGAAGGGGTTGAATTACAACCTTCGATTTCCCTTGGCACCAGCTATAGTCGATCGCCTGGTGGGCCTCAAGGTCTGTATAACCTAACTCTTTCCCAACTGTTTCACCACGATCTACAATTTTGCTATACTGATGCACTTGTTTGGCCAGCCAGCCTCTTTTGCCAATTTTTTCAATTTGTTCCATTTGCTAATGTCTAAGACGTCGGGTAGTACAGAAGAGTCTAGTTCTATTATCTAGCGGCACATCCACATCAAAAAATTTTGGTAGCCCCTTCATCATCGTATGGCTAGGAATGGAAAGATTTTATTATCTTTGTTGACTGTGATAATTATAGATTTCCATCTTTCTACTAGATTCTAATGGTTTTTGTTGGTAGATTAAGGAGAAATAATGGCCTGCAACTAAACAAAGGCCTTAGCAAGAGTTCAAAAGAATGATGAACATCGTCAAGCAGCTACTCATGAGGTGGCCCTGCAGTAGAGCCTGCCCCCTCGACCTACTCGATCACTACCCTCACTATGCACTGGATCAAATAGGTGCCCAACTCATACTAATAAAGAAGTGTGCTCGAAGTAGCCCCGTGGATCGGGACAAGAGATAAATGATCGAACATGGAGGTTTGGTGCCAAAAAAGACAATGAGCAGTAAGGGTAAATAGAAGGCAATGACGGGCTATGACTTATTTGGCCAGCATGGTGATGAGGTGCTATTTCAACTTCGCAATTGGAATTGCCCCTCTTCGAACCTAACCCCACCATAAAGGTAATTGATTCTATCTCCATCATATAATTAGGGAAGACAGGCACCATCACCCTTAAATGAATAGTAATTGGCCTTTTCTCCACAGACCAATAGAGACTTATGGGCCTGAGTTAAGTTGGCGGACTAAGCATGTTGGCCTACTATAGCAATATGGTAAGTGTGAGGTCAATTATTTTTTCATCAGTTCTTCTTTCAAAAAGTTGCATTATTCACTGACATACTCTATTTTAGGTGAGTTAATTGGGATATCATTTTTACCACTGATCGAAGTTAGCTCTAAAGGATCATGAAGAGTTATGAGAGATAGGGGATCTAAAAACCCTCAAGGTTCAACTCGAGTCATCCTACCTCTAGGTCAACCAACGAACAAAGAAGGTGGCTAAGCTTCAGAGGCAACTTAATGCCAAGGACCAGTAGCTAGTTGAGGCTGTTGACAAGAGAAGTTGAATGGACTCCATGCTGAAGAAGGCTCACTTGGATATGTAGGTGAGCTATTTCTCTGGTCGATCAGCTAGTCGCACAGATGCACTCAAGAAAGCTTAGGCAACCTTTTCTCAAAAGCTCTCCATAATGCAGCAAGAGACAATGGAATAATTTATGCTGAGCTCAGCCTTCCAAAACATAAGCATGGTTCTATCCATCGCCTTTGTGACCTAGCCTTCGAACTAAATGAGGGGTAGGTTGACATCGTGCAATACGTGCTATGTTCAACTAATTCATGAACGACGTTAGGAGGCCTTTGTAACCAACTCAAGCTATTAAATTGCACACATCAATAATGCTGGAGCTCGATCAAGACTGGTAGGAAGATATACAGGTAAAGTCGAGCTAGACTTAATCTCCAAACTATCTTTGCCATTATTGTTGCTTTTACTCTCTTTTTTTATTTGTAATGGCAATGTCATTGTAATGGCCATTTTTATGAATGAAATATCATTGTTATATCTTTCTTGTTGAATGACATCAATTTGATAGCTTTTTTGTTAAATGCCATTTATTGTTGTGATTGTATAAGTAAATAGTTGACAACCATATTAGTTATCAAGAAAATCCAATACTTTGTTGTTGATTTTTGAGAGATACACATAGTTTTGCTAAAGTGCATTTATAGTTTATTTTCACAACATTATAGTCGATTTTCATTATTTCACAATTAAATTATTGATCGACTACTGGGTCGATTGTATAGTTTGGGCTAAAAAGCCTTACGTTGATAGCATGTAACTATTTTAAGTCAACTGTGTGGTCAATTTAGAACGTTAGTTTGGTAGCATGAAGCAGTTTTTACGTCAACTGCGAGGTCAACTTGGAACATGGAGTAGCAGTGTGAAGTTGTTTGTTCATCGACTATAGGGTCAACCTGAAGCTTGAGTAATAGCGTGAAGCTGCTTGTTTGTCGACTATGGGGATGACTTGAAACTTGAGTGGCAGCGTGAAGTTGCTTGCTCGTTGACTATGGGGTTAACTTGAAAGTGGCAACATGAAGCTACTTGTTTGTCGACTATGAGGTCAACTTGAACCTTAGGGTGGTGCGCAGTAGATGCAACTGTGATAATACAAACAAATAGTAGCAATGTTGCTGGAACTTTATTTATATCATAGAATATGAGGATGAATACAATGCACTTTTATATGTAGAATATTTTCAAGTTGATAGCGTTCCATGGGCGAGGGAGCTCTTTTCTATCTATATTAGCAAGTTGGTAGGCATTATGCTTTAATACTTTCACAATGGTATAAGGTCCTTCCCATTTTGGGTCAAGTATGCCAACATTCTCAGATACTTCCACCTTTTTGAGAATGAGGTCTCTGACTTTAAAATGGCGCAACTTGACCCCTTTGTTATAATTCTCTACCATCTTCGACCAATAGCGCTGCATGGTGTTGTAAGCTTTTCACCTTCGCTCATCGACAGTCTTGAGGCCGAGCTTCCTTTTTGATGTGTTCCTAAGCAGGTGGAAGTGAATGACCCAAGCTATATATTGTATGAGCTTTGAAGGGATGGCTTCTTGGGACCCATAAACTAGACTATAAGGGCTGTGACTTGTGGTTGTACGGGGAGTTGTTCTATATGCCCACAACACTCCTGGAAGATCATCTACCCAACTCGACCCAGTGTCTTATACCTTGGCTTTCAAAAGTGGTCAAGGATTATTCTATTTGTCACCTTTGTTTGGCCGTTTGATTAAGGGTTACCCATTGAAGTAAAATATTGAATGATTCCCAAGGCCTCACACTAACTTCTAGTACTTCTGCTCTGAAACTAAGTCCTATTGTCTAAAAAAAGGATCTTAGATAGGCTAAAATGATAGATGATGTTTTTCCAGATAAAACTCTTGATGGCTGCATTGGTTATCTTTATAACAACCTCAGCCTCAACCCACTTGGTAAAATACTCGACTGCTACAATTATGAACTTTCATTGACCTGTTGACTTCGGCAGTGAGCCTAAAATGTTGATTTCCCTCTGGTCAAATGGCTAAGAAATTGAAACATTGACCATGGGTGTAGTAGGGTGATGTCGTAGGTTCGAATGAATTTGGTATGATGTACATTTTCAAGAAAAATCCATAGCGTCTTTAAGTAATGTTGGCCAAAAGTATCTATTCTTAATTATTTTATATGCAAGGGATCTTTCCCCAGAATGGTTCCAACATATGCCAATGTGGATATCCTGCAATACTTTATGAGCTTGGTCGAGATACAAGTACCTCTTATACAATTGGCCATGCTTATCCAACACAAATTTGTCAGCTTGTCCTTGAAGGCACCGAGTCCCATTTTTATCTTTAGGGACTGTGCCATGACTAAAGTAGAGTTTATCAGATCCTGCCATAAAGGGACTGTCTCCTTAATGCTCCTTACCAAGTTCTTCTCGAGTAAGCTAATCAATAGCCTATCAGCGACCAAAAATATTATTGTCCTATGTCTTCTGCCTCTAGTCAAGCTAGCAAATTTGGACATGGCATTTGTATGCTTGTTCTCAAATTGAGGTACATGACTGAGGGTAAACTTTTTGAATGATTGCTGCAATTTTCTAATCTCCAGGAAGTACTAGCTCATTATTGAATCCTTAACCTCAAAATTTCCTTTGACTTGTTCTGCTACAAGTTGGGAGTCTATGATTGTAGCTAGGTGTTCGATGCCTTGGTTGGGTGCCTCCTCATTCCAACGAGGCGAGCCTCATATTTTACCTCATTATTAGTAACTGCATAGTTGAGTTTAATTGTAAAATCATACTCCTCTACTGCTAGGGAATGAAGAGCCACTCTTGCACTACCTCCAGATATGGTCAATGTTCCATCGATGTGCAAAGTCCAAACAAGAGAGGCTTCACAATTTTTCTCAAGCAATTCAACTCATTTGGCGGTGAAGTTCGCTAAGACCTGTGCCTTGATGGCTATTCTTGGCTGGAAGCTAATATCAAATTCTCCCAATTTAATGGCCTATTTGGTTAACCTCTCAGAGGTATTTGGCTTCGACAGCACCTGCTTCAACGGCTGGTTGGTCAGCACTATCATGGCATGAGAATGGAAATATGGACACAGCTTTCGAGTTGCGGTAACTAACACTAATGCAAATTTTTTGATCTCCAAGTAGTTATGTTCTGGTCCTTGGAGTAACTTACTACAATAGTAAATTGGTTGATGGCTTCCATTTTTGGTCGAGACCAAGACCGAGCTAATCGACGCTTCTAAAACAGCTAAATATATATGAAGGACTTCTTTAAGTTCAGGTTTTACAAGCATCAAGAGCAAGGATAAATACTATTTTACTTGACTAGCGCCTGATCACACTATCCGTTCCATTGAAAACCTAACTTATTAGCATTTTTGAGAATTTTGAAGAAATATAGGCTCTTGTTTGCCAATCGAGTGATGAATCTTCCAAGGTCAATAATCTTTCTGACCAGATGCTGTATATCTCTAACTGTTCGAGGTGGGGTAATGTCCAAAATAGCCTAAATTTTTTGTGAATTGGCCTCAATGCCTCGTTGACTGACCATATAACCTAGAAATTTACCTCATTGAACCCCGAATGTATACTTATTTGGATTCAGCTTCAGACCAAATGCTCTCAAAATTGTAAAAGTGTAGTTGAGGTTGAGCAAATAGTCATGGGCCTTTTCCGTCTTTACAATCATGTCATCGATGTACACCTCCATCAACTTGCCTATTTCATTTTGAACATAAAGTTGATTAATCTTTGGTAAGTTGCTCCAGCATTTTTCAGTTTAAAAGGCATGACCAAAAAGCAATAAACTCCATTGGGAACCACAAAATAAGTTTTATCCTTATCCTCGGAGGCCATGAATATTGGATGATAGCCTTGGAATACATCCATCATATTCAATAATTGGCAACCAATAGTGGAGTCTATTAGTAAATCTATTCAAGACAAGGGTTAAGGATCTTTACGGTAAGCTTTATTCAAATCTGTGAAATCGTTATACATATGCCATTGTCCCTCATTCTTTGGGACGAGTACAACATTACAAAGCCAAGATGGATATTAAATTTCTAAAATGTAACCTGCATCTAAGAGTTTTCTAACTTTCTCTTCAATGATCTGGGTTCTCTTGGCATTAATTATCCTCGTCTTCTGCTTGATTGATTTATATAAGGGGTTGACATTAAGGTAGTACACAATCACACTATGGTTGATTCCTTGGATGTTAGATTTTTTTAGGCAAAGATGTTAATGTTTCTCCTCAACAAATTGACAATAAGGCATTTCAAAGAAAGGCCCATATCTATCCTGATTGAGTTGTTTTGTTGGGGTTCCCTTATTCTAGCTCAACAATTTTAAATTCCTTAACATGCTCCACCTAAGTATCCTCCAACTTTCTTTTCTTGTGAGCTTGGCCTCTTTCGATTTTGCTATAGAAGTGTCTCCTAAGGTCTTCAATTATGGTTGAGTCTTCTGTCTGCTTAACTCAATCGAAATATTGTAACACCTCTAAACTTTCTCGATATTACATAGTAGTTCACCTGTGCTAGCTTGAGTTGGGAAGTTGATCTTCATGTGATAGGTTGAGATAATGGTACAAAAATTATTGAGGGCTGGTAGACCAATTATAACAGTATAAGCAAATAGGGCATCAACCACCCAATAGTTCACCATCAAAGTCTTTCTTTGGGTTGCTTCCCCAAATGACGTTGATAGATTGATGGACCCTTCTTAAATGATTTCTAGCCCCCCAAACCCGATCAAAAGGGTATGCATAGGTTCAAACTTCAATTGTCCTAAGTTCATTCTTTTCAGGGTGGAGAGGAAGATGATATTTGCTGAGCTATCGTTATTGACCAAAACTTTTCTTACTTCAAAGTTGGCAATCTCAACATAGACTACCATAGGATAATCAGTTTTGTGGTCGATATTCTTTTCTTTGAGGTGGGCCAAGTTATTGTCAGTGAAAGAAATAAGCTCTGCGCTCGTCGATAGATTGAACATTGTTTTGACCAGCGAAGCTTTAGTCGACTTTAGCCTCCTTTAAGTCTGCCTTCTTGCCAATTTTGAGTCCCCCCTAGTGGGACCTCCCTCGATCATATCAATTACTCCTCAAATGGGTAGGCAGTCTTCATAGGTGGGATTCTTTTCTTTGTCCTCCCTCTTCTGGCTGACCGACCTTTCTCTATGGGGAGTCCGATCGATTTTGCCCCCTTCAGCCTAAGTGTCCATGACCACATATTTTTTGAGATGACCATGTTTGATGAGCCTCTCAATTTTGTCCTAGAGATTGAAGCATCCATCTGTGTCATACCTCTTTTGTATATGAAAATGGTAATATTTCTTTAATTTTTTCATTGCTTTAGTCTCCGTCATCTTTTTGGATTTCTTGAGGAGATTGTCATGCTGAATGGCAAACAAAATCTCTCTCATCAGAATATTCAGTGGGGTGTAGTCATGAAAGCGCTTTATTGGAGATTGACCTCTTTCTTTCTCTCTTTTTGTGTTTCTAGTCATCTCTCTCATTCTTTCTCTTTTTATCGACCTTAGAGTTTTCAAACTTCTGCTTGTTCATCTCCTCTAAGGTCAGATATTTCCACTAAGTCTAGCAATTCCTCCATCGACCTTGGACACTCTCGTACTAAAGCATTAGTGCATTCCTTGTGCCTGAGTCCCAATAACAGCACGTCGATTAGAAACTTGATCATGGAATTGTCTATCTTCAAGACCTTTATGTTAAACCTTATAAAGAAGTCATGGAAGAACTCTCCCTCGTTCTACTTGACAGTGTGGATATGTGTGTAGGGGAGTTTCGCCTTTCTCCGATTAGTGAACTAGTGTAGGAATTTGTCATAAAGATGATTATAAGAGTCTATTGACAAGGGCCCCAGCTTAACAAATCAATCGTGCGCTATGCCCTGGAATGTGGTCACAAGCATCTTGGTGTGGATGTACTCATTATGCTCGTGCAACTACATTATATGCTCGAACTGCTTCAAGTGCTCATTGGGGTTGGTTAAGCTATCGTACCTCGTAAGTTTTGTTGGGACCTTGGTATCAACAATAATGCACTCATCAATAATCTCCTAGATAAAATGGGAGCCTTTCTCTTGATGAGACCTTTGGGGACCCTCTGGGTTGGGCACCCTTTTAGTATTTCTCCTTAACATCTCATCAAGGCGTCTGTTTAGTTGTTGCACTTGGTGGGAGACTTCTTCTCACTTCTCCCGATCAGCTTGGATAATATTCTAATTAAATGAGGTCTCACGCACTTGGTCCTATCACACTGTAGGGTTCGAATAAGTTAGGTTGCAAGTTCTACAGATTTATCTACTTCTTTGCGTTGGTTGTGTTTAGAATGTTCGACATTATCATATTGTTGGGCTCGATTAGGTTGAATATAGTGGTCTATGGAGTCAGCAATTTTCTCCCTTGGCTTTGGTTGCCCTCTCTCTCCCTAGGGGCGTCTGGGGCTAGCTTTTTATTTAGCTGGTGGCCGCTTGGACTCTTGGTGACCATGATTGTTCGAAGAGGACCTCTCTTCTGGTGGAGATGGTTGCGATGTTGCGCTACCAATGGGGGCTGACACGATGGGGTGCCTGTTTAACATAACAAAAAGTTGAGCAAAGATTTTGGCAGAGATCTGTTCACTTATCAACTGTATCAGCTAAGGCAAGGTCAACGTTACAACTTGCTCCAGAGGGACGTTGAGGCCTAGGGCATATAAACTTTGCCAGGGCAAAGGGGGAGGTGGAGATGCTGACCTCTTGTTATCCTCTCTCTCAGATGCAGCGTTTCTAATTTTCACCATTTTCTCAATTGCAATCTTAAGTTCCCACAGGCGATGTTAAAATGATGAGGTTGAAAGTCGTATTTAGTGAATAGGGTAGTGTTTGAGCTGATTCGACCAGGAAGATTGAACGATTCAATAGTGATATTTTTTGAGGTCTGAGATTTGCAATCAACAACAAATATTAAACTAGCTGAGGTACCCCCGGCTAAGGCACTCTGACGCTCAAGTCAGTACTGGTCGAAATGAGATAATCGACCAGAAGAGTAAGAGCGTATGTTGTACATAGCATTACTTGGAGTGTGGCTGGCAGTGAGATATTTATAGTTTTCTCTTAGTGGATGATATGTCTGAGATGTCTCTATCAAATGTAGAAGGCTCTTGTCTTTACTTGGGGGTTATTGGTCATATCCAATTATGGTACTATTCTAGGTGGTATTATCTTCTACTTTTCAAGGTGAATAGTACTCTAGAGGTATGCTTCCCTACCAGAGTTGGTGGTAGAGTTAATGTTAGAGTTGATGGTAGAGACTATAATGGGTGGCGCGCATCATTAATGCGGAGGCACGCTGCTTGTCAGAGCATTAAATGTGCTAAGAATATGAGTCAGCGTTGGAATGAGTATTCTGGTCGACTATCATCGAACAAATAAGGCGGTCGACCAGAGGAATGGTTGAACGGACAAAGTGGCTTGAAGCCTCCCGTTGGGCTATACATGTTAAATGTGCCTAGGGGCCTTCTCTGAAATCGATAGCTTATTGGGCTGGGCCTATTGAGCTATTCCATACCATACGTAGTAGTATATTATTTTATTTTTATCAATTTTATATTTCCTGTTCAATTTGACTTTAACCTCACAATTTAAGACCTTTTATCTTGATAAATGCTTTAGGCAGCTCCAACTTATAAATTTCCAAATAATGCATATATAAATTATCTCAGAGAACTTCCACCTTTGTATCCAGCACCTCTAACATCCACTGTTAAAAATGAAACAAAACTGACTGATGGAAAGGACTGAAAATGGGCTTTATGAATGTCCTCATAAAGTATGATCATCGTGGGCTTTTAAAGTTAGGCCCAAATAATATTTTGGCGGGAAACACGAAGCGAACCACTCTCCCTAGCAGGCGTGTCCTACAAGCTTCTCTTCTTTATAATCCACACAGTTCCACAGTCCACACACATTCGTCACGCCTGTTAAGTGCAATCAAACGGTTTCTCCTCCGCCGTTCAGCCGCTGTGACAGACGTCGATTACTTGTAAGTCGGTACGGACACTCATAGTCATAGACATTCTTATGCGTGTGTTTTATGTGTTTGTAAGATTGTCTTTATGTCGGTGGTTGAAACACTTTGGGTACTTCTATTCTAGGTCGCTTTTCAATTGATTGTTTCGATTTATATATGCAGACTCGTTTATTTGACTCTAATTTTCTGTTGCTTGATAGGCTAGCGTTAAGATGATGGTATTGAGGTCCGGTGTGATTTTATCTGCTGTCACTTCTAAAACCGCACAGCCATTGGCTACCCAAAATGTGGACCTTGAACCGGTGACGCCGGCCAAAACCTTTGAATTCTTGAATCAATCATCGAACAATACCACCCCTAGCTCAAGTTCCTCGGATCAAATCTGCAGACGAGGGTTGGGTTCTGGGAGCGGCTCTGTTATGGTTTTTGAAACTGGAACCATGCGTAGATGCAGTGCTCGGTTGGCAAGAAAACTGGGTGGAAGTGAAGACTTGGAAAATGTTGAGGTAGTAAGTGGGAAAAGGAGGAAAGTGGAGAGGAGTTCTTTTAATGGTGAATTTGATGTAAAGAATTTGGAAAGAGAGGCTTTGGGTCTCAAACTGGGGGTTGATATCTCATGTGGGGTTCCTGAATCGAATAATTCTGGGCATCTTTTGCAGAACTTGGGTGATGGAGGTATCACTGAATTGGTTACAGATGTCGAAGGAGTCAAGGATAGTGGAAGTGTTGCTAAGATGGAATTTGGTTGTGATATAGAAACCGTGGAGGTGGAGACTATGAATAATGGGAGAGACAAGAGGAAATTTAGCATGGAAGTGAAATCATTGTATCTGGACTCACATGAAAAAGATGACATGGACAAGGGGTTCTTGAACCTGAGGTCAGGTAAAAGAGTTCTGAAGAGAGAAATGAAAGACGATAGCAGTTGTGCTGGTAACTGGTTTGATGGAATCGATAATAGTGAAAAGAGTAGTGTAGTTTTGAGTGGTGATGTTCTTGTGGAGGCTACACAGGCAAGCATGAAAGAAGATGAAAATGGTCGTTTGAAGGGGAGGAGATTTAGTAGGGAGGAGAAAGGTAAATGTAAAGTTGGTTGTGAAACTTTCTTGATGCGTGGTTCGGTTTCACGGAATTCTGGACTAGATGACAGACAAGGATCAGTGCTTATTGATTCAAATCGTGATGCTATTAATTCACCGAAAGATGCAGATCCAAAAGAGGCAGTCAGAGACAAACATAGCATGATAATTGAAACTTGTGTGAAGACTAGAAGGAGACTGAGCAGAGAAGTAAAGGGGAAAATGAAATTGGAAGTCAAGGACACTTCTTCTAGTGGCACTAATTCGGTGGAACCTAAAATAGAAAATGTAAATGGAAGTAGTGTTTCAGGTAATGCCCACTCAGCAGCCAATGAAACATTGCTGATGATCACTGATGTGACTGAGAGTGATTCAAAAAGGTATAGAATGGAGCACTTTCGATCTATTGCCAGGCAAAATGCATCTCGGTTTGCCCATTTTTCTTCCGAAGATGAGCTTGGGAGCCATGCTCCTGATGTTGGTGGAAGAGAAATACCTCTGCCTGAAGTGGATAGTGGAATAGAAGATTGGCCTGGTCCCTTTTCTACTGCAATGAAAATTATTAAAGATCGTGAAACTAGGAAGAATGGGGAGCAGCAAGGTGCCTCTGCTTGTAAAAGTGAGGCTGGTGAACTGAAATGGATTCCTAAAAAGCAGGAGTCATGCAAACACCAGAAGCAAGTTCCGTCATTGCAAGAGCTGTGCTTGTCTATTCTTTCCAAAAATGCTGATGCAATCGCTTCTCTTGACTTTGTCCCAGATGTGCTGAGACACAAGATCTCTTGGTTTCTTTGCGACAGTCGGAGAATGGATAGTCATTTTCTTGAATTGCTTCTGCATGGCTCTCCAACAGAGATACGTATAAGGGATTGTTCATGGTTATCTGAGGATCTATTCACCAAGTCATTTGAAGGTTGCAATACCAGCAAGTTGACGGTGCGATTTTTTCTTTTTTGAATCTATGTTGTACACTTCTATACACTGATAACTCATTACCTTTCAGATTAAGGCGGGG
>JACGDI010005692.1:267762-305262 GCA_014898725.1 Jacaranda copaia
GTGGTGGTGGAATTACAATAACATATATTATATGAGTTTATATATATTATATAAATCTAATAGATATTTTTTTATAGACATTAATTATTATTTGACTGTCTATGTTTTTTATATGAATCCAATGGTTGATGGAAATGAGGGTATAATAGTTTTTGTACACATAAAAACCTTAACTACTTTAAAAAAAAAGTGCATGTGATTCACCGCATGCTCCAATGGTGTTTCTTGCATGGTTTTTAAAAATAAAAGGTGGATTTTTTGTGAATTTGTTTTGATAGAGAATTTTATGCTTATTCCGATTAACACAAGCAAATTTTAATTTCACATTTCACGTGTGAGATTTATATCATTAGACTACATGCTACTTGACTAATATGCTCTTTTAATTGGCAACCACTTATAATTAATGCCTTTATCTATTTAACATAGTTTAGTTTAGTCATCATAAAAAAGTTTAACAACGAAAAATATCCAAAAACATATATGTGTTCTATAATATTCAAAGCCAAATAATGCTAATGTCAACTAAAAACATGCACATAAAGTGTCTTAAACTAAGATGCACACACATATCATGTTCTCTTTTTCAATATGACTTAAGCATCCAAATATTAATGAAGGTAGTTTAGTAATGCTAGAACTTTTCTATACTTTCTTCTTGAATTTGACAATTGTTAATCTTAGGGAAGTAATGTAACTTTCAAAATTACAAGAGGTCTACATGTATTTACCCTAAAAATTTCAGGAGGCCATTGTAATTATCCCAAATATTAATTAAGGTGGTTCATAGGCTTGGATGGTTCGTACTCTAGCTTAATATTTTTTCATTTATACTATTTTAAAATAGAAAATGCGATTATTGTACCATTTTTAATAAAAAATATCATCTTTTTCATTGTCATCTATATTCTATCATTTCAAATCTATAATACCTACTAATTTAAAACAACTAAAATTCAAAATAACTAATTAAATAATAATTTTTTTTCTATTCTTCCAAGGTAATGAGGTATACATTAAATTTAATAATAATAATAATAATAATAATAATAATAATAATAATAATAATAATAATAATAATAATAATAATAATAATAATAATAATAATAATAATAATAATAATATTCTATTACATCATAACCCACCAACTTATTACATAACTCTCTCTCTCTCTCCCTCTCTCATAATCTTCCCAAGAAAATGGGATGCACTTCAAATTTATTAATATTTGTATTTGAATATAATTTAGCTAATGTAATGGGCCATAATCAATTAAATAATAATAATAATAATTAATACTATTACATTCAAATACTATTTTCAATTCATTTTTGTTTTTGTCAAAATTTTTACAATACATCAAATCACATTTTCATTTCCACACACAAAATAACTATATGAAAACATATTTTGAACAAGATGAAAATAGAAAATGGAAATGAAAATACAATCAAGTGGGCTCATAGTGATGCATGCTAGAACTTGGCCATTCTAAAGTGTAATACATATTGGAAAATTCGATTGCTTTTTATGTCAAAAATTCCATGGCCAAATGTAGAGACAAACAAATCAGTGAGAAGGGAATATTGCAAGAAAACAAATGAAATGACGGGCAAAGAGGCAGAGGTAACCACTGGGATAAGAATCCATTTCTTCTTTTCGCCAAACATGAGATATACCGTGGCAGCGAATGCTACCATCATAAATATTATGGAGAGAAAGAGGAAGCCGAGCCCACACATTAGTCTAATTAGCAGTTTATGCAAAAAATCTTCTGCTCCATAACGCAATACCAAGATAGACAAGAAAATCAATAGAGAAATGGTAGAGGTGAAGAGAGAGGCACAATCTGCATAAGCGAACACGATGAATTCCGCATCCTTGGCAAAAATAGGCAAACCAATGCTACCTTCATTGCCACCTGGCATGGTAATAGCTGCCGCGAACATTAGAGTAGCAATTAGTGCTGATGCTACAGTGTATGAGTTAGCTGTTTCTTTCATCCATTTCTCTCCATCTTCAATCAATTTCCTGTGCTGTTCCATGAACACCATTTTAGGGGTTTTCTTGCCTTTGTTGAGTTGGTGTTTACAACAAAGATGGACAAAATTTTTCGCCACCAGTGTAGTAATTAACTTATAATTAATTTGTCATCGACTAAGAATATACAGGATAAATTATTTAATTGTTTTGCCTATATATAACTGAGGCCTAAGGAAATTAAGGAATTTAATGAGTTGATGGGAGAAATTCAAGTGAATGAAAAGGATGATAAATTTTCTATCGTATTAATAGATACAGGCTATAGAAAAAGATCTTAATTTTCTAAAAAAGTAATTCAATGTAATGAATAACAATGATAATTATGATAATTCAAGATGTTAAAATATTTGATAAAAAAATTTGAAAATAAACAATTTTTTTCCTCTTAGACAAATCTCTTGCGATTGTTTTTTCAATTTGAAATGATAGAATCCACCATTCCATTAGCTACATACAAATTAAATAGAAATTTTGGCAATTTAGGACGAGTTTTAATTGTACAAATTCACTAAATTTGGATAATGTATGGTGATGGTTGAAAAATCCAAAACGTAGCAGCAATTAATCCTACTCAGGCAATTTAATTGATGTGGCTATTTCAGCTTAAACTTTCCGACTACCATGATCCTTTAATTGGCAAAGTTTTCTTTCTTAAGTAGATTTGAAATGCTAGGGCCTATTTTGTTTCATTTTCAAAGCTCATTTTTACATTTTCTACTATTTTAAAAATGAAACGCATCACTTTTTACACATTTTTGCCGAACATCATTTTTATTTTCATTTTCAAAACATATTCTCCAATAACCTATATATCTTTTCCCAATAATCTATATATGTTCTCTCTCTATTTCATTATTTCTATCTATCTCCATCTACAATCTACTAAAACCAAAGTAAGTATTAATTTTCCAATAATCTATCCAATATAAAATTATTTTCACTAACTATCTTTTCAAATTTTGAAAATGATGGAAATGGAAAATGAAAATGAAAATGAAAATAAAACCAAACAGGCCTTGATTCCAGTCCTAGTGAGTAACTAATGAGGCAATTAAATTTGACAATTTTGGCCACACAAGACAAGAGCGATTATCTTTAATTTATATTAATTAATTATAAAATGCATTCGAGAATGAATTAATTACTAAAAGGAGGTACTATTTTTGTTACCTGGTACCATTGCAATTCATATTGCATTTGGAGAGGTGCACTAGAAATCTCATGGAGTTTTTCAGAAGACCCAATCTCGCAGCCAAATGCAATAGGTTATTGTCATCATTGTCTAGTTTTCAACTTGAATATATGTGTTTTTCATTGATTTAGTAACTACGGATGAGCTTAAAAACATCTATAGAGCGGTTTTGAACAGCCATTTGTAATATAAATGGATCTTCAAGAGTTGAACGATAAATGAAAGTAGGAGACCTCCCAACAATCACTTTAACCACCTTATCGATCTCAAATTTTATCGCCGTCAATATGGCATCAAAATAAATACCTGCAGTTTCCGTGTATCTCATGGGTTCCATCTCCTTGCATAGAGATATAACAAGTTCTAGAGCTCTTTGTTTCACCGTCGATTTTTCCTTGAACCTCTTTATTGGAGGAACTGAAATTAATATTCAGAGCATAAGGAAAATAATTAATGTTTGTTTGGCATCTATATATTGTTATCTAGGACACATATATTTACAATGACAACTTCTATAAAGAAAATATAGTGTCACAATGATTAATTAATATATATGACTACTAGTACATATTTGTGTCATTAGTTACACATCAACAAAAATTAAATTCCAAGAAATGCTTCCATTAGATATACTAGTAATGTAGTACACCGCCCCATTCACATATATAACTGCCTTTTGAGTGTGACCTATTTTTATTTTAAAAATTTTACTAAAAAAAGTTATGAGTATTGAGAAGAGAGATTCAGTAGGAAGGGAGTTATGCATATTGAAGAGAGGAAGAGTTAGCAGAAGGAAGGAGTTAGGAGAGTAGGAATGAGTGAAGTGATTCACTTCACTTGAGTTATGGATAAAATTTTAAAAATTCACATGAAGGGGTATTTTGATAAATAATATTTTGATGCAACATGATAAACAAGCCTGAATTTCTTTATATATATAAGATGCTTAATTATGACTACACGCATTATTGATTCACACACAAATATGGATGAACAACTTAATTATTACCTAACTCCATGTATTTCCAGAGAACGGCACGCAATTTCTGGAACACTGCAAAGAAGAAAAGCACGGTCATTCATTTGAAAAATGCTTAACTATGATTGTTTTATGCTTGAGGCAAAACCCATTATGTCTTTAATAACATATTATTTAGATGTTACAAAACTAGATCTCATACATATAGAATACTATTTATATTTTATATCTAATTCTTATCTAAATATGTCAATTATGGGTTAGTTATAATACGGCTTTATTTTAGGGTCCAAGTTCAGGAAAATAACATTGGGCTATGGGAGGTAGGACCAAATTGGGACCTGATCTATTAATAAATAGAGGTCCACCTCAATGTGCTATAATACCAATATAAGCTAAGGGTTGGTCCCCCTTTGGTGAATCAGATGTTAACACATGGCAACACCTCTCACTATAAATTGCCGTATTAGGGACAAAACCCAATTTTTCTATCATCCATTGTTGTTCTTTGTACTATAAACCAACACTAACTTGATTGTTGGAGAATTATCAGGATCCTAACCATTTTTAGTGTTGTAGGACCCAAACATGGAGGGTTCCAAAGACAAGCAAAATCTAGTCAAGAGAAAATATCTCGAACTTTTATCACCTATATTATATTATATACATAAATAACCTGCATTAGATGTAATATGTAATCTATATTACATAAATAATCTGTAAGATTTCATATTTATCAATAATCCTATCATTAATTCTATGGGATGCAGTGTGAGTATATATATATATATATATATTAACTATAAGAGGAATAGAAATTCTTTCCTCCTCTTTGTTGGGGATGATCATCAGCTGGAGAGATATTCTCAATGTCAGGGGAACTTGACTTTGTAGATTGAGGTGTCAACTTGTCTCGTAAATAGGGGTACCTTGCAGAGAAGACGCAAAAGTTCCATGAAAAATTCATTAAACTTCTCATGAAAGATGCAAGAAAATAAAATATAAAACTATATTATTTAAATTACCACTAATTATTCAAAATTTGTTATTATTTGAATGATGATAAAAGTATGTATATAGACCAGTGCACTCCCTACCACTATAGGATAAATAAAAAGAACATAATTGATTGACTTTTTTCTTCTTCTTTTTTTTTTTTTTCTTTATTAATATATTTATTAGGATATATGCAGGGAAGTCAGAAGGAAGGAAGCTTACAATAAGAGATGATACAGTCCCAAAAGGTGTAGTCTCTATGATTGAAAAACAAAGACTTCTTTCCTGCTATCTTTTTCAACGGGGAAGTACCATCAAGAAATGTCATTGTTGCCAAATCTGGGTTTTTGGCTACCAATTTTAATGCAACATCTGCTACAAGGTATTAATTAATTTTCGAATTGATGCACTAGTATAGCAACCATTATCCATCGAATAATGTATAATTGTATATCAATATTAATTTATATTAATGCATGATTCAAATTAATTAAATTTCAATAAACATGTTTAATTATTATCTAGTAGTCAGTACTCGCCAATGAATTCAGCATCGATAATGTCTATTAAAAGTCGGAGTCCATCTTCGCTGGCACCATAAGGATTTGTATGGTAGTAGAGTTCATAGGAATGCTTGTTGGACGCTGAAAGCAAGTACTCAAGCGTGTCTTCGTGGGAAAATTGAGCCACAATATGGGCTGGAAAATTATCGAAGTTGTTGGGAACATAGAGTAGAAAGGGGACTTTTTCAACTACAATGGTTGCTGCTTGTTTGTCGCCCATGGTTGCCTCTATGCCTAAAACAGTGGTCCCATAATTATCAATGAGGTTCTCTAAATCCTCGTTATCGATCGGTTCCACCAAGTTTTTAATTTCTTTTCCAGTCCCCGCGGCAACCTGAAGAGCAGTAGTGAAGTAATACTCCTAGCCAGGACCCTTTCGAGGTTGCATTCACCATCATTTTTGATCATCTGGTTCGCTTCATCCCACTTCTCATTGATTATAGCTTTGTATAGTGGAAAGTAAGAATTGAAATCCTTTTCCTTGAGCTCTGCTTCTTTCTCCAAAGGTTGTACCACTGCATATAGTTAAATCGGGAGGAAAGGACCATCACTTTAATATATATATAAGCAGATAATATACACTATGTATAAAAAAGCTAGCATCTACTGTGGAAAAACTACTACAAAATTAATTTCGTAGTTATAGATACAAATTATGGCTACAGACTATTGTAGCAAATTCAAACTTTTTAATTAAAATTAATAAAAATTGTTTATTATCAATCCATAGGCTTGGATGTTTAAAACGCAAGAGATTCAATATATATGTATATTAAAAGAATAACGTTCAACTATGAATTGGTCGTAGTAAGGATTAGTTATAAGAGCATCTACTTTAGGTTTGATTATGAAAATTCCATAGTTGCGTAGCACTCACCAGGTTCTTTTTGCTGGCGGAACATGCTGTAGAGCTCTAACCAAACATCTCTGGAAGTAGTAATTTGCTTCTGCAGTAGAGTGGAGGCAATATTATCATTGATTGAGCCTAAAATCCAACCCTTAACTAGCCAATCAGCTCTTTTCCAGACAATGTCCTCTTTATTGTTGGTCGGAGGATTATCGGCTGTTGGTTAAAGTGTAGCTTGAGTTTTAATGAAATCCTCCAATCCTTGACTCTCAAGCAGACAAAGCATCTGTGCTTTCCAGGTTTTATAGTTAGACTTCGTCTCGGAAAACCAGAGCTTTGTCGGCACGAAGTCTGCTACATTTACTGTTGGTAGAGTCAACAGATATTGCTTGTTTTCCTTTGACAATTCCATCAATATACTGCTGCACTAGCTAGCTAGTAAACTATTTGATATTTGAGGAAATTAATTAATTAAGTAGGACTTATAATGGAACCTATCTGGAAGCCAACAACAATGCCTGAATATATAAACATGTAGCTATATCAGAATGAAGTGAAAATCAAGTAAAGTAGCTATATACTAGTGATAAACATGAGCATGTAAAATGTCCTAACAAGAGAGAGAGAGACTTATCAAAGCGCTAGCTGTTCATGGAGGAAAAGTATATTAATTACTTAGAATAGAAGGTAAGAATTCACCAAGGGACAAGCGTGTAACACGAGCTGTATGGGCATCCTTACCTTGCAAACTTGTCTTCAAAATGTTTCTAAACCATCCTACATGATTATAGAAAACGACTAAAATTCATCCTCTATATATAAAAGTGCATCTATTCAAATAAATTCGTCCTCTATGTATACTTATTTTGATCTTCTAATAAGATTATTTTTAAAAAAGTCAATCGTTAGTAGGGGATTTACAAGAATACAAATATTCCTTTTCTATGACAGATGACTTTAGCAAGAGATGTCAGCATCTGCATGTTTTATAAGTTGGAAGTGTCAGTGATGTGCCACTTAAAAATTTGAGGTCAAATTAAATCGATTAAGAAATTAAAACAACTAGTTTAAGAATATAAAAAATTATAAAACTTTTAGCACATGTTAAAAGATATTTCTAGCTCGTGCATTGAAAAAAAATTATATGGGACTTTGTCCCACATAGGAAAATAGAGAAAGAGTCTTATTGTATATAAAGCACTTGTGGAGTATAATATTTGAGTAAAATTATTGTCAAAAAGTATGGAAGCTAATATATATTACTTATGTATAAAAAGCACTTAGCAAGTGATGAGTTTTAATGATTAGTAAAAAATATAATTTTACCCCTTGCTCTAGTGAGAGGAATTTAATAAAAATGGAATTTAATAAAGATCGCTGGAAAATGTTTCGCGATTAATTTTTCAAAACTTTTAATAAGGCAGAACAAACAACTTTTCAAAATGAATTTTATAAATTTATTTCTGAAAATGATCAATTAATACCTTTTGTACCTTGGTTTTTGGTTAATTATTTTGAACCATTTCTTTCTGTAATAGAATGAACTTATATAGGTGAGAGTGGACATAAACAGAAATCTGTTTTTCCCCCTCAGGATACTTTTCAAATAGAAAAAGTAATAAAAAACTTTATAAAAAGTTTAAAAAATATGGTGCCTGTTATAAGTGTGGCAAAGTAGGACATTACGCTGATAAGTGTAAAATGAAATCTAAAATTAATAATTTAGATATTGATGATAATATTACAGATGTTTTATTTAAATTAATGCTTAATTCTGATAGTGAGGATAATGAGTCTTTTTCTTCTTCAAATGAAGAATCTTTAAATGAGTGCTTTAATAGTTCTAGTTATGATTGTGAACCCTGTTAGAATGGTAAGTCTTGTACAAATAGGGATAAGACTAGTGACACTTCTGAGGGTGAAGATTTATATACATTTAGATCACAAGTTAGTGAGATAAATGCCATTAATAATGATAGTACTATGGAATTTTTAAAATTAATAAAAGATCCAATTTTAAGATCTAAAATTATAGACCAGATTGAAAATACTCCTTCAACTTCTAGAAATGAGGAGCCTGTGTCTAATAATAATATAAATAATGAACCTTATTCTATGTCTGAGGTTTATAAAATGTTAGAACATAGGAATAAGAATAATAATCCTTCTTCTGTTAATGATTTAAAACAGGAAGTTAATAATTTGAAGAATGAAATAAAAGAAATCAAAAGAAATAATGTATTTCTTGAAGATAGGCTTAGAAAACTTGAAATAACACAAGGGAAACAAGTAATACCTAGGATTGAAAATATGTTTGATAGTTTTCTAGGATTTGATAATATTCAATCTAATAATTTTCTTTCTAAATTAGAAATGGTCACTTCATAAAAATGGTTAATAAAAATAAACCTGTTAATAGACAATAGATTTTCAAAAGAATTAGTTGCTTTAGTTGATAGTGGTGTAGATTTAAACTGTATCCAAGAAGGACTTATACCTACTAGGTATTTTGAGAAAACTTCTCATACCCTTCGTTCTGCCAATGGTGAGAAACTTGATATTAATTTCAAATTGTCAAAAGCTTTTGTTTGCAAGAATAATACTTGTATTCCTTTAAGCTTTCTGCTGGTTAAAAATATTTCAAACCAAATAATTCTTGGTACAACCTTTTTAAAGAAAATATTTCCTTTAAAAAAGGTTGATCAAAATGGTTTTATAGGAACTTTTGAAAACAAAGACTTGTTTTTTCAATTTATAGTTGAACCATTTTCTAGGATTCTTAATAGGTTAGAAGACATAATAAAGGCTAAGAGTAATCAAATTAATTTCTTAAAAGAAGAAATTATTAGTCTTAGCATTGAGGATCAACTTAATAATACTAAATTAAAATAAAAAATTACTTTTCTTGAAAATCAATTTTCCTTGTCGATTTGTAATAATCATCCAAATGCTTTCTGGGATAGGAAGAAGCATATTGTTGATCTCCCTTATGATGATAGCTTTACTGGTAATATTCCTACTAAAGCTAGACCGTGTCAAATGAATTCTGAATATCTTCCCTACTGTAAAAAAGAAATAGAGTCTCTTTTATAGAAAGGCTTAATAAGGCCAACTAAGTCACCCTAGTCATGTACTGCTTTTTATGTTAATAAACATAATGAACAAGAACGTGGAACACCTAGGTTAGTAATAAACTACAAACCACTTAATAAGGTGTTAAAATGGATTAAATGTCCAATCCCTAATAAAAAGGACTTACTTGATAGGTTATTTAGTGCTAATATATTTTCTAAATTTGATTTGAAGTCAGGATATTGGCAAATTCAAATTTTAAAAAAAGATAGGTTTAAAACCGCCTTTAATATCCCTTTTGGCCAATATGAATGGAATGTCATGCAATTTGATCTTAAGAATGCACCTTCTGAATTTCAGAAGATTATGAATGATATTTTTAATCCTTATAGTAATTTCATAATTGTTTATATAGATGATATTCTTGTATTTTTTAATACGATAGAAAATCATTTTAAGCATCTTAATATATTTAAATAGGTTATAATTAATAGTGGGCTTGTAATATCGAAACCAAAAATGATTTTGTTTCAAACTAAGATAAAATTCTTAGGTCATTTCATAGAAAAGGAAAAGATAGTTCCAATCAATAGAAGTATTGAATTCACTTCTAAGTTTCCTAATAGGATTACTGATAAAACTCAACTTCAAAGGTTTTTAGGCAGTCTTAATTATATATCTGTTTATTATAAAATTTTGGCTAATGATACAACTATTCTTTATGATAGGTTGAAAAAGAATCCTAAACCTTGGACCGATAGTCATAGTAATGCTGTTATTAAAATTAAAGAAAAAGTTAAAAACTTACCCTGTTTAATATTGTCTAATCCTAATTGGGAAAAAATTATAGAAACAGATGCCTCTGATTTAGGTTATGGAGGTATACTAAAACAAATTAATCCTAATAGTAAACAAGAAATTCTTGTTAGGTTTTGTTCAGGTAAATGGAATTCTAGTCAACAGAATTATGCTATTGTTGCCAAAGAAATCTTTGCTATTGTTAAATGTGTTTTGAAATTTCAAGATGATTTATACAATCAATCTTTTATAATAAAAACTGATTGCCAATCTGCACAGTTTATGTTTAATAAGGATTTCAAGCATGATGTATCCAAACAGATGTTTGCACGGTGGCAAGCCTATTTAGCCCCGTTTGATTTTTGAATTATTTATAAAAAAGGGTGTGATAATAGTCTTCCTGATTTCTTAACCCGTGAATATCTATAGGTTTGATATGATGATCCCCCATAATAGGGGAGGAGGAGGTCGAAATCCTTTCCCTAATAGGGGAGGACGGAGTGGTGTGAGTTCGAGTGGAAATTCTAATAGAGTCCCTATCATAAAATATGGGAAACAAGAGCTGCTTTATATGAACGCAGGAAAGACATCTTTCATAGATGATCCGATGTTTGCAGAATTTCTGCAATTTAAGAAATTTCAGGGGATTAATAAATCTCCTTCTTCATCATCAACGGCTAATAAACCTGAAGGATCTAATAGTACTCCTTCAAAGCCCTCTTATACAGATGTTGCAGCTAATACTGCTGTTCCACAGGATGAGGATTCTCTCACCACCTTTGAGAAAAAAGATCACCGGGATATCATTATGATCCTTGAATACAGTGATCTCCGATGGAAGAATGATCCCTGGTTAATACTCCGGAGGTATCTTGATACTGTATCATATACAGTAGAGTCTTATAAGCCTCGTTCTTTTTATGAGAATATTCTCATTACGACAGGTTCGCGCGAAATCTCTCATTTTTTTCCCAGCTCGCAGGAATGATCTGTCTTCAATTTTAGTAAGATAATAATCAAAAAGATTATATCTATTGAAGAATGGGGAATATCTTCATTCAAAGAGAAGGAGTTTATAACTAAAGAAACAAAATTGTTGTTCAAATATAATTTTTGGGATTATATCCAGGCGTTTTCTAAGGTTTTCTTATATGAAAACTCTCGCCATAAACACACCTGGTTTATTAAAATATGTCCAGAAGTTTTTAGGAATAATATTTCTAATTGGTTTTTGAGTTGGTGGAAATCATATGGTCCTTCTCCTATTCTGTTTCCTGACCAATTTCGACATGCTTTCGACAAATGGGTCGATTGTTTTCCAAAAATTAAGGAGGCAGAAGCAGAAAACCAAATGGTTATCAATAATGCTTCAATCTTCTTTTTTATGGAGTTCTCTATCCCATGGATATGGAAATGGGTACCAGAAGTTGATTTTTGTCCAGAGGATAACATTCCTTGCCTTTATAGAATTTATTATATTAAATGGTGGAATAAAATGTTGCAGATTGACCGTTCCACTAGTAAAATGGAAGGGCAAGAAATTTTGGATCATATTTACAGAGTTATTGCTGAATATCATAAGTCTGCTGTTAATAACAAGCAGAAAGAAGCATCCTTAATTCTTGGAAAGGCCTCTGAGAAAATTAAAATGAGAAAGGGAAAATTTTCCAAGGCTGATTTGCTGAAAGAGGTACTTAATATGGTACAAGATGAATTAAAAGATCACTTTGAAGAAGATGAAGATATTCACTCTGCTTTAAATGATGGTGATATAGTTTCCATGGATACTTTTTCCAGAACTGGAAACAATCAATTTGATACCCTGTACCAAGACGCACAGGACCCAGCTGATGAGCTGAAAGACCTTGACGCCATGATAGAGTCGTTCAGGAGCGAGAATGAAGACAAAGCATAGTGCAAGTGGTGAAAGCCGCTGTGCTTGTCGGCCAATAATTGTAATAATTGTATAATATGACAAAAACAGTAATATGAAATATTATTAAAATACTATAGATTTGCTTTTTACTGTTACGGATTCAAAAATTTTGAAATCTGCACAGTACTTTGCTTTTTGCTTTTTACTGTTCGGACTCCAAAATGATATTCTGAAGCCCACAATAGTTCTTTTCTTTTTCTTTATTTAAACAACCTCAAAATGTATAGAGAAAAGAGGCTTTTTACACTTAGCGCAAAAAGTTTTTAATTCTGCCGTTTTGTTTTCCCATCTACTGTACTTTGTAAATTTGTAATCTTATTTTGTAAATTAATCAAAAGCTAATTGAAGTTTTCTACTTCAACTTGGTGGTTCGTGCAGGTATTTCCTTTTTCTTTATTTAAATTTATTGTGTATATACCCTAGCCTAATGGAAGGCTAAGGGGCTTGGTGTTAAACAACTATGAGTTAGATATTATCTCTAAGCATGTGGCTATATTAGATTAGGCTTGTGTTGAAGGGTTGGTTTTTGAATTGGATTATTCAAGTAGGTTTCATAATTTGACAGTCTTCCATGTACCTCTAAGATTGCCCTGTTGTTGCCCGCTGAGCCGTGTTGAAGGCGTTAGGGTGTTGTGTTGGGGTGTATGTCTGGAAGCATGAGTTGACTGTTAGGTTGTTGAGTAATTTATTTTCTGTGTATCATCATATGATGGTGTTTGTGAATACGTTTGAAATCCTATCCTCCCTCATAAGATCCTGCCCCCTTTTTGGCTTTATCCCACATAGGAAAATAGAGAAAGAGAGCACTTGTGGAGTATAATATTTGCGTAAAATTATTGTCAAAAAGTATGGAAGCTAATATATATTACTTATGTATAAAAAGCACTTAGCAAGTGATTGTAAATAATTTATTTTACAAGTTACTTGTTTCATTTTTATTTGTACAATTATTTAATTATGGACTAAAACAAAGGTTATATTTAGTATGAAAAGGTTTAATTCTTCATGAAAAGTTGTATTAGATGATTTGAGTTAAATAAATGCATTGTTTAACTTAAACAGTGTATTCGTTCATAATTAATGGATGTATTGTTTCATTAATTATAAATATACAAGACTTCATACGAATTTGATATACTAATAGACAAAAATTAGAAAATAATTTTTTAATTTTTATTCTTTGCGAATATAATATTAGAAATAATACAAAAAGTTATGAGGGAACTTTTTAACATTGCCACTTGTTGAGTTTGGTGATTTTATTATATTCTTAGGGTGAATTGTCTTATTAGCTTCATTGACAATTTTTTTTAAAGTGAAGGCAAAAATCACATAATATGTCGTCATGGCTCAAAATCAGGGTTCATTTACTGTTTCATCAAAGATGTTCTAACAGCACCCCATATGCAAGAGTTGTTGGCTGCGTATTTGATACACCATGCAAAAACGGGAATACATATAAGACAAGTTGTTGGGCACGTGCAACTTT
Source organism: Jacaranda copaia (assembly GCA_014898725.1). Lineage (NCBI taxonomy): Eukaryota > Viridiplantae > Streptophyta > Magnoliopsida > Lamiales > Bignoniaceae > Jacaranda > Jacaranda copaia. Next base: position 281,678 of record JACGDI010005692.1, read on the forward strand.
AATTATTATCACAAATGTTTTCAAAATTGGACCAGATAATGAACCGATAATATTACTGGTTACTAGTTCAATCGGTTTAATCAATGGTTGAATCGGTATGACGTTATAATAACTCAATAATTATATTTAATTTTATAAATAAATATATATATATATATATAATATTTTAATATTACTAAAAAATAAAACTTTCAAGTGATAATATAGATAGAATATTATTTGAAAAAAATTAACTTACTTATTTTGAAGCACATTTTTTAGAAAATAATAATATTTAAAAATTAGTCAACTATAAATAAATAAAAAATAATATTTCACATTAATTTAAATAATAATTCATTTTATACTTCAACTCAAGTAAAAATAAATTATTCTATGCTAAATATTTGATATAATTTTGGAGAAATTAAACAAAATAAAATAATAAATTAAATATAAATATTTGTATATAACTACCACTTCATTAAATTTCAAAAAAATAAATTCATGTTTCAAAAAATTACATGTCCAAAATTTTTAATCATCATCTTCAACATAATTTTTTCTGTTTTTAAAAAAAATTAAAATTTTCAAAAAAAAAAAAAAACTAAACCAATTGAACCGGTCCGATTTTGACCCCTTCCAATTTTTATGGCTCAATCGGATTGGACTGGCCTCCGATCATCGATTGGACCGGTCGAACTGACAAGTTCGGTCCGATTTTCAAAACCTTGATTATCACATGACTTTTCCTTGAAAATGCTTTTCTAAAGCAAGGATTTGGTTGGCGTGGGATATGGTGATGTAACATGTTCTATGAGAAAGGACACTACATGCTAATGGTAGTTTAGATCAACTTATTATGTATCACTCGACTTTGCACCTATTATTGTGAATTCTGATTAAAGCATATTGCATATATGATAAATTTATCATAACATCTTACAGATGATCTTTTCAAAAACAGATGTATAATTTATTATGAGTCTTAAATATAAAATGTTAGTTACTTAATTAATTTAATTTTTCAGATCTAGTAAATCCCCTTGTTGCTATAGTGCAAATTATATACAAGATTAATTGTGACTATTAACTCGAAAGCAGCTAATTGTAAAACTGTCAAGATGTTGAAACTTATCTTATTCAGATAATTAAATTGAGAATTTATGCTTATTACAAAGATTTAATATATTATATGTACATAACATAATTTGTTGTCACTTAATATATAATTTGTGGAACTTTTGCATTGTTACTTACTATTTTGTCAACATTTTATTTTTTCTTGGAGGGGGCAATTGCAAATTTCGTTCATGATAAATATAAAAGGATAATAAAATGTGTTTTATCTAAATAATTAATGATTTTCATTAATTAAATTTGTAGTGCTAAAAATAAATTCTAATTTGTTAATATCAATGATTACCATACATTTACAGCGACGACTTCAATCAATGAACAAGAAGATTTTTCCATGTTCTACCCAAACTACGTCAGTCTTCATTGTGGCACTATATCTTGTGCTCACTCAAAAGAAGGTCTGGGTTTTCGTATGCCGGTGGTCATCTTTGCCATTTATGTTCTGGGCTACTTTAATTCATCCTCGTGGATGTTATAACTACAGTGGAGGACAGGGACGGGGGCGGGGGCTGTGGGGTGGGTTGGGTTTGGAGCAAGCATTGTCAACTGTCTCCCCAACTTATTATACAGATATACACATATATATTAGAAAATTTTAATAATAGTTAATATAGAGAATTTAAATTTTCAAAGAAAAGTATCAATTAAACGAATTATTAATTTTATTAATTAAAAGTTATTAGTTTTTGATTGTCATTCATTAATTTTTAAAAGCTTTTACTTTTCTTGTTGGTCCTTACGTAAAAATTGATCATGTAAATTTACTGAATTAAATTTAATAGATTTCTAATTAAATATAATCAATTAAATCTTTACTTATTTTAATTTTTTAAAACTCAAAATTAACTTTTATGCCTATATTCAAATAATCAAATGAAGATAATTAGGGTAATCCACTAGAGTACTTTCATTTTATTTGTGTTAAAAACTTTATGGGGATTTAGCCAAAAGAATTTTAAGGGATTTGTAGAACAACCAAGATCTATCTTTCTTTACTTTCAATGAGATTGAGAGAAAAAGACAAGAGTAAATGAATATTTAAAAAAGAGAAAAAAAGAATTTTTTTGAATTGTTCTTTAATTTATCTTTTCACAGCTACAACTATGAAAATTTTTTTGCTATGAATCTTGTGAAGAAAAAGCTCCAAAAAAAAAATAAAAATGAAAGATGACTTTTTAACCGATTGTTAGTTACTTATTTTGAGAAAGATGTTATAAAAATTTTGATATTAATTTAATTATAAACGAATTTTATAATAGAAAAGGGCATCGTACTCACCTTCAATAAAGGTTGTGTTATTTGAAATTCATAAATTATGAATTTAAACTTTTATATTTTATAAATTTTGCTCCCTCATATTCTCATTTCAAAATCGGTCCTTGTATCCAGTGTATGGTTGGTCACGCATTCTGCTGATATTATCAGGGGAATGAAGGTAAAATAAGAATTCTATTTACTCAAACAAGACCACACGTTTATTTGTACATAAAATGAAATGCATATACAAATTTAAGATTAATATTATTTAATTTTCTCAGGAAATTCATGAACGTCTGGCGTTGCGAGATACATGGTGTCAATTTGAGTTTGAATTCCATACTACTTTTGCTTATGGGTTATCACGATATCACGAATGTGAATTATTTTCACACTTGAATGACTAATGCAGTGTTGAGGGGATTAAGTTCACATGGTTATTGTTTATCGGGTAATTAATTGAGTCCAATTAATTAAAAGAATAATTCTACAAAGTTGTGTTATTTCTTTTATTGTCATAAGCGTAGTCGGATATAATTATTTCAGCCCATAGGACAAAAAAAAAAAAAAAGAAAAGGAAAAAAAAAAAAAAATTTAATTAGCATAATTTAATGTGAAAAAGGCCATTCTATATACTAAGGTTTCGGCCAGTATAAAATGATTTATAGTCTGACCAATAATAGTATTGTAATTAAAAAAAAAAAAAAAGAACACTTGTTGAAAAATTGGCTATCTAAATGCATGCTTGCGCCACTGTAAACAGTAACATAAATTAACATAATAAGAATATTAATTTAAGACAACACATAATAATCGTACAATATTGAATTTTGTCAAGCAGGAAACAATAATTACTGTTTAGACTGAAATGGGCTATGATCTTTTAAAATTTGACTTAAACTAATAAAGCAGAAACTATAGAGCGAAATAAATCAACAGGGAAATCAAGAAAAATCCTGCTTTCAGTAAGTAAACTAGAATATTTAAGACGCAGAACCAAAGCTTATAGAATCACAACTTTCTTAAGGTTTTATTAGTCCCTTGAGGTGGTGCTCGAATGATTCCGACGAACAACCTTCCAAAATATAATGATTCGTTAGGCAACGCTTCAATTGACTGCAACACGAACCTAATTATATGAAACTCTTTCTTCCTAAGAACACTTTATTGCACAATAAATGCCCAATGTATGCTATAACATATGCGTATGTATGCTTGAATGTTTCTTTATAAATATGTTTTTCGTTGATTCTAATTAGTCCTATTATAGATGTGTTCATGACTGGCAAAATTTCTCATTATTTTAAGATGTTCATTTTGAATTATAACTATTATTTAAGGGGTAAGATTGTTCACCATAATTCTTTTTATAAAAAAATATAAACTAGACCAATTGAATTAATGCTTGCAAGTGATCCAACGTGCATGAAGCATCATTTTTCAAATATGAAAGTCTTGAATATGAAATAAGCAAATTGGTCAATTCCAGGATGAATAGTACTCTAGGGGTGCGCCTCCTTGACAGAACTGGTGGCAGAGACTGTATTGGGTTGGCATGCACCAATAATGAGAAGGCACTCTGCCTGTCAGAGTATTGAATGTGGCAAGGATATGAGTTGGTGCCAGAGTGAGCATCCTAGTCAATTATTATTGATCGGATAGGGTGGTCAACCAAAGAAATGGCTGAATGGACAAGTGGCTTGAAACCTACCATTAGGTACGGTTGAAAACTATTCGCTAGACCAGTCGGTTGTGGTCGAGTGAATTAGCCCAATTGGGTCTTGAAGTACCTTTGGGCCTTGGAGGTTAAGTGGGCCTAGAAGTCTTTTTGGGGTCAATGATCTGTTGGGTTGGGCTTGTTGGATTATTCCATATCAAACAGTATAAACCATTATTAGCAATGGATCGAAAGGACAGCCACAATTATCAAATTCGTAACAGCTACTTTGATTCATGGAAGTAGTTATTGATTTAGTGAAACAATGCTTAAAGAAAATATTCCTAGCACAAGAATATCAAAGTACTCGATCGTATGACTAAGAATCTTAAATTAATTAACATTTATTATTTCCTTAAGTGATGATTAATCTTTTCTTTTTTCTTTTACATAACATATTATATTGCATTTCAATATATAGTATTATGGTTTTAATGTATTATATATGACCAAATTATTTTGGAGGCAAAATACACAACAGGAATGCCCGAAAAAAATCCTGCTAAAGAAGCCCATATGACTAGAAACTTCCCTCCCCCCAACTCTTAGGCTCCTATATATCATAAATACCTACATATATATGATATATTATTATTATACATAAATAACAAGATATTATTTAATTTAATTTTTACCTCAAAAATGAAAAAATAAAAAACATTGATTTGACATCTATATTAAAAAAATTTCCCCTCCTAAAATATATGTAAATACATCAGAACTTTTCAAAACATTTTCTACCACTTTCCCCAAAATATAAACAAGAATCCATCACAATTCCCAATTCCATATTCAAATTTCTCAACCTCACTCCCAAAATTTATTTCTCCAAAACATGCAACCCAAAATTCCCTAAAATGTATTAAAACATTCCCTAAATCTTCTAATAAACTAGTCATGCTTTAGCAAGTAAGTCTGTTGGGCATGAGAATTACATCTAAATCCACCTAGTGCATCTTTAAATTGTACTATGATCAATTTTTCTGAAAGAAATATCTAATGAATGCACATTGATTCCTAGTCAAAGCTTGCATAGTGTCCACTTTTTAGCTTTCAGTCATTGTGGGTTGGAGCATTACCGAATTAAATATTTCTTTAGTCTTTACTTAAATCAAGTAGAACATACAATAGTCAAGATATCATATTTATAAATACCCAAACCCACTTTCGTTTTTGTGTTTAGTCACCATCAACCTCTTTTTTAGTTTCAACTCTCCAATTCAATTTTGTCTTTTGTGTTGACTACTCATGAACTTATTTTCACCAAAAAAACCCCCCAAAACCTTATTTTCTCTTCTTTCTCTCTTTTTTTTATTTGACATTATTCCTTCTCTCTCTTCGTTCTTTCTTCTCTCCCATGAATAGCAGGTAAGATCATTCTTTTTCTTTTTTTGGATTTTTTGCCATTCTCAAATTGGTTCAATGGAAATATACTTGGTCCATTTATCCCCTTAGCTCTCTCTCGTGAACAACAGGTATGATCCTAAGAGTTGAATATGCGGATGAATGGAATTATCAAGAAATTGAAACGCATAGTAGAAGGAGATCTAGGAGACTAAGAGGCAGGGAAAAAGGCCCTGGTGAATTTTTAGCTTCCCACTTCCATTTGCTGTTTGGTTACTTGAATTTAGTTTGTTGACCTATCTTATTGATATCTTAAATTGGGATTGCATATGCTGATTTATCTGTGAACTTAGATAAAAAAATAATTTGTGGTTTCATGAAGGTGCTGCTACTTTTGAATCTTGATTTGAGATGTTTGGTCCTTTGAATCTTTTTGTTAAGTACAATTTCTGTTTCTTGCTGTTCAGAACCTTTCTGATTCTGAGCAGCTTCACAAGTTGCTGTGTGTGGATAGAAATTGGGATCTCAAGAGGAACTCATTACTTCAGTCTTGTTGTTGTGCTTGAATTTTGTTGCTAGTGTTTTGTTGTTACTTGGGAGTGTTGTTTTTGGCTTGAAATTGCAGAAGTCTACTGTTGCTTATGAAGCATAATTTTCCAGAAATAGGTTGCTATCTTATGACTGGATTTTTGCTGTGATTTGTGGCTTTTGCTGCAAATTATCTTTGTTTGTATCTAACCTTGGGAGCTGAAAATGAGCTGATGCAATTTGAAATGTTTTGTTCGGATTTTGTTGCGAGGAGAACTACAACCTTTGTCACTTCAAATTCACAGCAGCAATTGTTTTATTTTTATTGGATAATTGCTGTATAAAAACAGTTGCTGTGGAGCTTTCAGATTTTGTTGTCAATGGGTAGCTTATGTTTTATTTAGCTATTAATGTCAGTCCTTCTGTAATGCTTCTCAACAGAATTTTGGCTTTGCTTTTTAGAATAGGTAATTGTATTGTTTGAATGAAGTTGGTGCATCACGGTTGTATTGATGCAATACAAGACTATTCTAATTGCTTAACTTTAAGGGAATGAGGATTCAAGCTTCAGTGGTCAAGGGTGCAAAATTCACTTTTTTATGCTACAAGGCAGAATCGATCTAGGCCTTGGGTGCCTTTTACATATGCTGAAATGTAAATTTTATTGGTCAAGGGATTCGAATCTCACACCTTGGGGAAGCTTGCAATCTGTTTCAAAATTGGGCCATAAAGATGGGCTCTGATTCTGCTCCTTGTGCCGTTTTTTGAATCTACTTTGTCGGCTGAAATTAATTTGTGGCAGGGCAAGATTTGGAGGTAAAATTTGGGCCACATGGAGACTAATTGTTGGAATTTTATTTTAATATAAATTATTGGATACTTTCTTGACTTTAATTCAGAGGTGATGTATAGTAATTTTGTTTGTTTAAATCATTGTAATGGAAGTAAGTACTTCGATATTTAATTTCATTCAAACTCTCTTATCATGTAATGTCTTTTTGCCATTTAATATATTTTGAACCTCTATTTTTTTTCTTAAAAAAAAGATAATACCTTATGTTAGTAATGTAATACCTCATTTCAACAAAATAATACTTCATTTTTTGCAACAGAAGACTTGATTTTAGAAGAACAATACCCTATCTTCGGCATTTAATACTTCATCAAAGTGATTATATTCTTAAATGTTGCATGCCTAATTTGCCTCAAATTACTAGTGAAACTACATATAAGAACATACCCAAATCATAAAATCATATTCTCTTCATGAAATAATTTGGATACACATATGTTGAAGTGGTTTGGAACAAAAACACCCACATTCAATCACTTGCGCACTCATTCATTGTAGTGTGAAACTATTCATACATGATACCAAAAATTCATAATGTGTTGAGAATGATACACCCTGGTGTTATGATCATGCAATGGCCAGATTAGGTTGAATTGAACTCAATCCCTTATGTGCTAAAAATAATACCAAAAATTCACGAAAAAGTATCTAGTATTGGCATTTATGTACTCTATTACTGCTTTTATGTACTTAATTTGTCAAGGTTGTGTACTTATTATGCATGTTCCTATACTTATTTTTCCAAAGGCCAAGATGAGACTCAATTTGATGAGTGGAACAACACATAAGACACCCTAATACAACAAAACTATGATTTATTGAAGAAATAGTTTGGAATACAAACACTCACATCCAACTACTTGCGCTTTCATTCATAGCAATGTGAAACCATTCGTGCATGGTACCAAAAATTCTTAATGTGCTGAAAATAATACAAAATTGTGGTTTGTTGAAGAAATGATTTGGATATACATATGTTGAAATAGTTTGGAACACACCTATATCCAACCACTTGCACTCTCATTCCTAGTAGTATAAACCAATGATGCATGAGTCAAATAAATCTTCCCGATACCATCATTGAAAATCATTTAACCTATCACGATTATATGGTCTTAGGACTAATACGCCATGGTTTTATGATCATCCAATAGCCAGATTGGGTCGAATTGAACTTGATCCCTTATGTGTTGAGAATGATGTTGAAAATATGCAGAAAAGTACCCAGTATTGGCATTTATATACTCAAGAACTGCGTTTATGTATTTAATTTGTTGAGGTTGTGTACTTATTATGTGTGTTCCAATTTTTGTTTTTCCAAAGGCTAAGAGGAGGCTTAATTTGATGCATGAAACAATACATAAGATACCTTAACAAGATAAAATTGCAGCTTGTTGAAGGAATGATCATGATAGTATGTATTGAAATGGTTGGGAATTCAAACACCCACATTCAGCCACTTGCGCTCTCAGTTATAGTAGTATAAATTATTATTGCAAAAGCCAAATGAATTCTCCCAACACCACCATCGAAAATCATTAAACCTATCATGAGGACTAATACATCATAGTTTTATGATCAAGCAATGGCTAGATTAGGTTGAATTGAATTTGGTCCCCTATGTGTTGCAAATAATATTGGAAATCTGCTAAAAATTACCAAGTAGTACCTAGTTTGGGTGAGTATGTACTTTGGAATTGCATTTATGTATTGAGTTTTCCCTATTTATGTACTTTTTTTGTGTGATTTTGTAGTTGCTTTTCCAAGGTTCGAGTTTAACCTTAATTCGATGCTTGAAACAACACCTAAGACACTCTAATACAATAGAATAATTTCTTCTTCAAATATTGCTCTTGATAACACGTCTTGAAATGGTTGGGAACACAAACACCGATATCTAACCACTTGTACTTTCATTCATACTGGAAATTTGCAAAAAAGTACCTAGTTTTGACAATTATGTACTTTGGAACTGCATTTATGTGCTGAATTATCACTAGTTGTGTACTTATTTTGAGCTAACCCATAACATATATATTTTTACCAGTATCTATATATAAATAAAATTTTAAATTATACTATGAATTATAAACACCATCCATTATGATCATCCAAATGCACAAATTATAAATATTATCCAATAAAAATATAAAAAATACTGAAATAATCACCTCAATATTCATATACAAAAGGTAAATTCATCCAGATAATAACAATATGAACATCATTATTGAGCTTTAGAATACATTAAACCATGCTCATTGATTAGAATGTTTGCAGCAATATGCTCAAATATTGAAAAATCCTTCTCAACATCCATATATAAATACTAAAATCATCTAAGTAATAACCATCCAAACACATTATTAATCAATGTTGAAACATAGTAAACCATGCCCATCCTTTTTTTTTTCTTTATCCCCCACTATCACCTTCGCCATCATCACCATTAAGTGGATCTCAACCTCAACAACAACATCTTTAGGCAAAGGATCTGCTAGAGGACCATCTCTATACTGGAAAGGGTCTTAAGATTGCTTTAACTTAGTTGACTCTAATGTTCAACTTTGGTGTATGATAATATACATGAAATTGGGTTCTCTTTATTGGTCGGAGGTGTTGGAACCCAATTGTGGGTTTCAACCCTTCTATTACCATAGGAAAGTATTGAGGAAAGCAATAAGCATATAATTCCAATTTCCTTATTGTCATTCCTACAAACAAGGAAATAATACAAATAAAGTTTAGAAATATTTCAATGCGTATATATAATTAAGGTTTTCATACTACATACACTAGTATAAATATTGAATTGGACTATTTTTATACTAAAAATAATAGCATACAATATTAAAAAGATTAAATCGTATGTTTTTCAGGATAAACAATAGAAAATGATTAGATATGCTTTACACACTTCAAATAGACTATAATTTGAATAGAATCTCTAAAATTTAGTTGACAACATATCCAAGATTAATCATATTTTAAATTAAGTTTGCCATTACCAAAGTCAAGTATTAATAACTAAATAAAGTATATATTGTTGATAAAAAATATTAAAACCAAAAAAAAAAAAATGAACAAAGAATTACCTTCATCATGAAATAACTTACAATTAGAGTTCTAAATCTAGTTTCAATCAAGTAAATAATGACTAACAAATAAATAGATGTATAGACTCCAGATAGCCAAATTACCTGTCACAGGCCTCACAAGAAAATAACTCACAATTATTCTCTTATCACATCATCTCATCTTCCTATTTATCACATTCCTAACTTTACCCAAATTTACATTCAAGAAAAGAGTCTTCAAGCAAAATTAGCAACGGAAATGGCCTTGGGACCTACCAATTTTCGTGGAGTCAAGTCCATTGAACCACTACTTTTGCTATAAAACACCACCTTGCCTTTGCCTTCCTACTGATTTGTTCTCAAATCGTCATTCTTTTCTCAAAATTACTTGGCAGATGGGAAATAATAGGAATGCAAATATTACTTTAAGCCTCAAACACAAACCACTCACAACAAGAAGAAGAAAAATGAAATGAGAGGAGCCTGACAGTTACAGGGTGTTTCTAGATGAAGAGAAAGATTGAGGGAAATGGAGGAAGAGAGTTGTGGATGAAGGATCAGAAAGGAAACAAAACATGGCTGCGCCTACTTGCCCATTTTCAAGAATGTAAAGAAAGTTTAAGTCATTTTGTAATTTAAATTCCAAATGAGAGGCATTTTAGTACTTGTACAATTTATAGGGAGTGATTCCAAAAGACAAAGTTGGGAGGGGGAGTGAAGACCAAGAAAAAATAAATGTGAATTGAACACAAAATCAAAAGTGGATTTGGGGATTTTAAGCCAAATAACTGGATATTTTTCAAAATTAATACTTGGTAATTCTTGGTAATTCCACCCCAAAATTACCAAGAACAATTTTATTGATACACTTCTAGTATTGAAAGAGTTATAACATAAAGAAGATAGAATGCTAGTTTCTTAAGAAGAGCCAGGGATAATAAAGGATCTTAGTTTTATATTTAAATTTAACATTTAAGACTAATTAAGTAAAATCCAAATATGACGTCCTTTTGACTATTTAATACTTACTAAGATTATAACAAGTATCACAAAACCTCCAAGGAACTTTTTGCCTCGTACATAATAGATATAAATATAGATAGATGAGATTTTTGGCTTTTCAGTTAACTGCCTCGTTTCTTTTATCTAGAGTTAAGGCCGTTTCTTAACTGTGTCTCTGCACTTTGATCTGTTAATACATACAGTATTTTAGCAATAGTCCTTTTTCAACTCAAACTACCCTGCCATTAAGTAGACATATAGGCGAAAATAAAATGGAAGGAAATACAGATGGAGTAAGAATGAACAAACGGGCACAAAGAGGAATCTAATGTTTTTAAAGTCTGTTCGAATGCTTTTTTGGTCCTTAAATTGCTATTTTTCTTATTGATCTTATCCCACAGAAGTGTCTGGTATTTGATTTGTTATTGCTTAGAATTGGAAATTGAGGGTGGAACCTTCTTGGATGTTCCAACAGTGATGAAGCTATTGTTTCATATCTGGATGTTCGTGGAGCATTTCTAAAAGATCTGTCTCTCAATAATATTACGCAGGTACCATTGTTAAATTAGTTTATATTGAAGTACAACTTGTATTAGTAATGAAATTTGCACCGACATTAGGGAGTTTATGAGTGCACACACGCATAAACATGCGCGTGTGTGTGTTCAGTTAGCTATTATCTGAAAAATAGATAGAAGACCTTTGCGTTATGAAACCCATGAAGCATAAAAGTTCATATATAATTTGTGAAGTCTTAGTTATAATTGCAACTATCTTTTTGAACGAAGGGACATGCTAAGCTCTATGCCTTGAAATAAGAAAGGCATATGACAAAGAACAATATACTTTTGACTATGAATGTTAAGTGGTAGTATTTTAATATCATTTTTGTTTGGAAATTTCTGGCTTGAACAAAAAATAACAAATATATATTCTCACAAAGGGCAGTGTTAAAAGCTTATCTACTGTGAACTTGTTGGTAGAATGACAAGCTTTATCAATAAGCTTTCTGGTGCTCCTGTTCCTAATCCAACATATGAATAGTTAGTACTTCTTTAAATATGTTTGGCATGGTTATGACTTCACAATCACGACTTGGGTAGCCCATAATTTGCTAGTCATGCAAGTTGTTATTACAGTAGTAGCTTGAACGTTGGGTTAAATATGCAACATGGCAGCCGTGCTGAATGGGCAACCGTACAATTAAAACTATTTGATTCGCATTGCAAATGAATTCTTAAACTTTATATCGTAGATTTCATTCTTTAAAAATTTTGAGAAAATTTCCAAAATTTTTCCACAGTTTCCACGTGAATATGGGCCTCTGAAACATTTAGTTGTCAAAAAATATGAATCTTAAAAAGATATGTTCACAGAATTTTGCTTCACTAGCAGTTTACTGATCTGTGTCTAAAATATTTGATAAACTTATTATAAGATTAATGTGCTTTAGATGAAGTATATAGTTTAAATTTTATTTGTCAAGATAGTGTCACGAATTGAATCTAAGTTAGTGCAAAATTTGAAATGGATAGCATGTCTCACTTTAGGAGAACTTGCAAATCGAAAACACCATGGTAGTTGGAGCATTGACCATGAAGTTTTAAAGTTAAATTACTGTCACGCCCCAAAATCAAACCAACCTAGTCTCGAGGCCCGAAACTCAATTTCAAAAAATAAAAGTAATCTGAATCAAAATCATAATCTTAAACAAAAGAAAACCAAGTATTCTAAATAAATTAAATAGGTCTTGCGACATGAAAACTCAAATGACAATACTCTAACTTCAACTAAAATTCATTAGGAAACTAACATGCTAACATCATCAAATACTAAGACTATTGCAAAAGTCCCAAAATACTTGAGTTCTGATTCTCATTGAAAGTATATCCACCTCATCACTAGGGTTAGAGCCTAGGTCTTCCAGAAAGAAATGAAACAAAAAAAAGGTAGAGTGTGAGTAAAAGACTTAGTGAATGCCAAAGTGTGCGCAATGTGAGTTCAAGAATATATTATTATCAAAAGATGCTCAGTGATAAATATTTGAGAAACATAGTGGGAAATAGTTATAAACACTTGAATGACAATGAAAAGCAGTTATAAACATTTGGAAAGACAGTGAAAAGTAGTTATGCATTATATAGTAGTAAAACGGAATACAACGGTAAACATTTTTAATAGGCCAACAATTAAATGCGATGATCAAACTAATGTTCGCTATAGCCTATCAACCTTATGACTCCCACCATAACAGTCCTTTATCACTTTGGGCAAAGAGTGACCTTACCAAACTATGCTTGAGCTTAGGTCTTGGGGAAATCCTACAACCCACCTCAGCCATAAACGGCTTCAGTTGTGCACTGGGTAGACTAGGCCATCAGGGATTGGGGTTCAACCAACAAGCCCATTGCCACCTAGTGAAGTCTCTCGCACACTCAACTCACGTTGGATCCAACTAATAGTAACAGTAGCAGTAACAATAAATTTAGTTACTAGTGTTGATCATCTTATACAACTGCCAGTCTAAAAATATGCTAAAATAATATCAATGGCTTTATAAGAAATAGCTTTTCTAGCATCATGAAATAAAATAGAGAAATTCACGTGCGCAATGGAATACAATTATAGTGTAATGTCATCAAAAACAAGTTATGAATGATTATACTATAATATATATCCTTTTGGGTTTCGAAAAATAATATTATATAATACATATAAGGTTAGGCACTCACTATACTTATTAATAGGGTCAGCGGCTAGCCTTAATAGCTTAAGTCCCAAAACACCAATAGATATCAGAGTAGTATTCAATTCAATCTATATTTTGATTTCATCCAAGAAATCAAGACAATGAATAATGAAACTCTAAAACTAAAACTGACAAAAAGTTTCTATATGACATTAACCTAGTACATACATACTCACAAAACTTATTAAGAATTTGTTCTTTTATACATACTTTGTTAACTCACTTATAACTTTCTTCCTAGATATTTGATAGTCTTGGTTCTTGTGGCATTAGAAAGTTAAGAAAGGGTTCTAAAACTTTGGTGTTTATGATGAAGTCTACATTGGCTAATATTAAGGAGAAAAATTGAATTCAAGAGGCAGCAGTGGTGCAAAAAAAGATTTCCAGTTTTTAGAAAAATTTTCAATGTGACACTTGGTTGTATTTGAGCTATAACTTTTACTACAGGCCTCGAATGAAGGTGATTCAAAATCTTATAAAAATATAAGAGATGGATATATAAGCTATCTATTGAAAGCTTTTCCAAATTCAATTTGAAACTAAGAGAAAAATGCATTAAAAATTGTTCTCATGAAAACAAAAGGGCATTTTCTGTAGAAATTTTTTTAACAAGGTACATCAAGGTATTTCATAAATAAAATAAAAATTTTGGGTTCTAATACTACTGGATTATTCTAGAATATTTTGAAATTAATTTTACAAAAATTAATAAATTAAGATTCTTCAATTATCATATGTAGCAAATTCCACAAATTGAAGATAGTGATCTAACTCGACAAGTACTGAGGCAATTATACTTGAAGAATTTTAGAAAAATAACTATAAGGTTGAAGACTTTAAAATTTTATAATAATTTTCTAAACACATCCAAGTTTTATAATAAAAATTTTCAATTAAAAATTCTTTAGTTTCAATGGACAAATCAAATTTTAAGACACTATTTAGACTTGCCACTCATTCTGGCAAGAAACTATCAAATTTTTTTTATAAAATTCAAGAAAACTTATTTAAATGTGAAATTTTTTATATATGTTCTAAATACATTTAGTTTGATAAAGAAAATTTTTGACATAAAATTACCAAAATTTGACCAATGAAACTAATGTAAAACTTCTAACCTTAGAATCTAAAAATCAAAACCTAATAGCATCAACTATTAAACTTCACAATTGTCAAATGCATACAAAATACAAATACTATGACATACAGTTTAACCAAAACTTATATTTATATCATAATTTAAATATCATACCAACAAAGAAGGGAGAACAAGAGTCAACAGTGTTGATATTTCTTGGCAATTCTTTTCTTGCCCTACCATTTGGGATTTCTTCAAAGGAGAGGAATGGGTTGAGAACTTTCGGAGAAAAATTATTGTGCTGGAAAATATGAAGGCTTGTATGTGTATTGTAGAGAGACGTTGTTTGAATGTGATATGAAAAAGGAGACCTAATAAATTAGGAGTTCTACAAGGATTAGAATTGTTGAAAATTCTATCTTTATCTACATATTTGCTTGTATATTACTATTTATTTCATCTTTTTTTTTTGGTTAGCTTTGAATAAGAATCCAAGGTAATTCTAATAAATAGGATTTAATTATTCCTAAATAATTTACTAATCTCAACTAATTAAGATTTAAAAATAATGACAAAATGGGACACTACATTCCTTCCCCTTGAAAGAATTTGGTCCCCAAATTCTAACTTGAGTTTTGAAGGAGATCCAAGTGATATTGTCATAATTCCCCATTTTCACAAGTCACATTCTCTATCTTGTAGCACTTCCATAGAATGTTTACCAGTAGGATACTCTTTTGTGCATAATTTTTTATTCTTAATCTAGGACTTGGACTACGTGATGTTTTCATGATGTGGCAAATCCTCCTTTGCCATTCCTCATAGATCCTTTTTTGAGTGAGAATTCAGAAACTCTAGATCCCCAACACTGAATTCCAAAGATTTTCTTCTTTCATCTACTTAGCTCTAAGTCATGAGTTGGATAGTTTTGCTCATGTAGTTCTAATTTTCTTGAGGTATAGACTATACCTTATTATTTTGTCTCAACATATATCTTAAGCCTTCTTTAGATACATCAATGTATACCAAAAATTATCAATGCCATCTTGTAGTGCCAATATTAGTGTTGATGTAAATCTTCTCTTAAGTTTTTGAAAACAAACCTCATATTTCCCAGTCCACTTAAATGACATCTTCTCTATGTCAGTTAAAACAATGAAGTTGCTATTTTGAGAAATCCCAAACCTCCTACATGACCAACCAACCCCAATAAAAGGATGAATATTACTAGATACTAAGTTGTGAGTCTAAGAATTACATTTAGAATTAAATAATTTATATATTTTCATTAAAATTAAATATATATATATATATATAATGTATAAATAAGTATCTCGGGTCGAGTTTTCCATAAACTCAAACCCAACCCACCTCGGGGCAGGGTTTCTATTCACACCAATCGAATTGGGAACTCAGAACTCAGATATAAAATGCCATTCTTAATGTGAAATGTTGTTCCAAGAGTCAATGGTCGCATGGAATAATTGAAAATTTTGCTCGATGTATATTTTTCAAAAAATACTAAAAACTTTTTAAAATATATTTTATATGTAAAAAAATATATTAAAATATTTTTCAAACCAAAGTACTCATTCCATCAAGTGTAATCATTAATTTTTTGATTAAATATGACTCATTAAATTAAAACATTTAATGAATTAATTTTTCAAATAAAAAGATTTTGTTTAAATTACTTAGCTTGATCAGTATCAATGATGATTTTCACATTTAATAAGTTAAGACTTTTGAAGAAATATATCTTTTAAATTTTTAAATATATAAAAACTTTAATAGATACAATTTCAATAAACAAACTAAACAAATTGATTTAAGTTTTTTAAAATTCAGAAATTAATCTCTGTAAAATGTTTTACAACACATAAGTGAATAATTAAAAAAAATGTTCTAAACTTAAATACTGATAAATATATGATTTCTCAATGTAAGAAACTTGAGGATGTTTAATTACATCCAAAAAGCAGGGCAAAAGTTAATAATTAGGTTTTTTTGGAGTACAAAATTTGTGGAGTGGATTTTTATATTGAAAAAAATAATTTTACGGACTTTGTAAAGAAAAATTTATTTTAAAGAGCTTTTAGTAATTTTTCTATATATTTTTATTAGGTTGTCTATTGATTGTGCCTCAATTTCAAGTGGAAAACACTAAAAAGGGCCAAGAAATGAAGGAGATGGTGCATGGGGTAGTTCTATGGGCCTCGACACCTTGTGCCAAGGTGTAGGATCCAAGGCCATTGACAATCCCTTGCCTTGGGCACCATAAGGCCAAAAGCCATTTTGGACTTAAGGATGATTCATTGTATTAGGTAAGGAAAATTAGCCATGCTTTCTAAAGAGATCATTGTATAGTTTGAGACAATCTTCCAAGGAATAGTATAAAATGTTAATTTGAAGTATTTATTGTTAACATTAGGTACAATAGGAGTATTTATGATTGTTGTGAGTGCTATAAGATGTGTACTACAAGCATTTATAGCACTTCCTTCTTATGGGAAGCAAGAGTACCCCAAGTAAACAAAGTAAGATTGCTTAGGATAATAGTAAATACAATGTGTTGGTCTTCTCTTTTATTTACTACTTTATGTTGATGACATGTTGATTGTCTCTATAAACATGCTGGAGATTAATTTGTTAAAAGCTCAATTAAGTGAGGAATTTAAGATGAATGATTTGGTGGAGCAAAAAGGATGCTACATACAGAGATTATCTAAGATAGACACTCAGGGGTTCTTTATTTGTCTCAATAGAAATACATTAAAAAAGTATTAGAGCATTTTAGGACAAACAAATCCAAGCCAGTCACTGCACCACTTGTAACTCATTTCAAGCTCTTATAAGAGTTATCATCGAGTGTTGAAGAGAAGGTGGAGCAAGATGCCATATGGTAGTATAGTTGTACTCTGATGCACGCCATGGTGTGTACTAGGTTAAATATTTCTCACGTTGTCAAAGTTACGAGCAGGTGCATGCACAAGCAGAGGAGATGCATTGTCAAATGGTGAAATAGGTCATAATGTACTTAAGATGTGCTATGGACAGATATTTGATATGTAGCAACTAAACTCTACACCTAGACTTGTTTGCTGTGTGGATATGGACTATGCCAGAGATTTGGACAATCAAAGGTCTACGTAGGAATATTGGTTTTGTGTTTTAGGTTGTACTATTAGCTTGGAGGTGATTTTGCAATCTTTAGTTGCATTGTCTATGACAAAAGGTAGTTACTTAAAGGGGCTCATCAATGATATGAGTGTGAGTTCTCATATTAATATGATATTTTGTGATAATAAGAGTACTATACACTTGCCAAAGGATCGACATATCATGAAAATGTTGTAATTGGCATAATTAGCAAAATTAGTTGTTAATTAACTTTGGATAGATGCCAATTATGATTGGAATCCAAAGATTAATAGTGGTGGTACAATAAAGGAAGGAAATTGGTTAAATGTTTCTTGTTGAGTTGCCCCACATGGAATGCTTGAGAAAGTGGAAACCTACTTGGACATTATAAAATCAAGTGGAGGAGTTGAAGGGTTATTCCAACCTTTCACTTGTCCCACATTGGTTTTGTAAACTAGTGTGGACTAGTTTATATTGAACTCAAGTAAGAATGCTTGATAAAATGTTCTTTAAGGGGTTTATATGAGTGGACCACACGTGTGCTACTGCCGCCGCTCAACCCAGCTCTAGCTCTGGCTCCCAGGCACAGGCGCAGGTGTTAGGGCATTAGGGTGAATGTCTCAGTCTCAGTCTCAGTCTTATCTTTTTGGGACAAATTCAATCTGAATTTTTTAAACTTAACTTGGATCAGATAAGATAATCCAATCAGATAAGGGCTGACTTAGTCAAGACCCATTGGATTAATCTAATCCGATCAGATTAAATCAAATCTTTGAAGATTAAGCTGAGATTTGGCCAGATTGATAGAGATTAAGTAGGATTTAGCAGAGGTACATGGGACATGTGGCATCATACTAATGGACGTGTGACATGTGTGGGACACATGGCGTGATACTGGTGGACGTGTATGGCTGATGTTGTAGAATATCATTGGTTGGGTGACATGTTAGAGGCCATTAACTGGTGGACTCTAACCTTAATCCCACTTATAAATAGACTACCTCTGGCAGTCTTCAAATACACAGCATTCGCCTCTCAACACGCCTAAGCATCCTGCTTCTGCCCACTTTCTTACTCTCTCTCAAGAATCCTTCCCTTCTCTTTTCAAAAATATTCCTTGTCCTGAATTTAAATATATACGCTATCTCATTTTTATTTGGCAACCAAGTACTGTTCGAGGTGAACAAGAAGGAGTGCACCTGATCGTTCTGAACCATCTCATCCTGGAAGGAGCTGAGCTGTACCCGTTGCACTGGTGAGTCGGGGCACTCGTTTCTTCAAGGCAAATAGAATTTCTCTATGATTTGGTTGTCTGATTGATTTTGTTACGATATAGAATCTTTAAGATAAGTTTACTTTTAAATTTGGTATTTACTTTAGATAAAACTAACAGCATGCTTTATTGCTTTGATTGCCTCAGTTGATATATGAATTTTGGCTTTTCCTGGACTCACATCTGATTAAATAATTGCTTAAATTCTGATTTGCCTTGAATTTGACATATATTTCTGAACACGCATGTTGTATGTTTAATTTTGACAACGCATGTTATGTGTATTAAATATGATAGCGCATGCTTGATTTGAATTTCATATTGATAAAACACACGTACTACCTCAATTGTGATTATCTAAATTAATTCCTGATAATCTGATTTGTATATTTAATTGCATGTTGGTATATACTGCTACATAAGAAATAATATCCTACAAATATGTTACGAAACAAATTCGAGCATTATTTGATTTGATAAAGGTTAGCATATATATTCAAAAGTAGAAATGACAAAGAAACAACACGGAAGTGGAGGAAACAGTGAGCGGAGAAGCAACCCACACCCTGTGCCTTAACATGCAGGCTTGGATGTCTTGCATTACGCAAGGACTAATGGCAAGGGAATGCGTCTCTGCCTTTTGCCATGTTTTTGTTTTGCATTATTTTTTGGCACAAGAAGCCCATGCCCTACTACCCTCTTTGATAGTTTTGGGCCTAGACAAGCAATGCAAGGCCCAACCGTTATTTTAGGCTCCAAAATTTGTATTTAAGCATTTTTTATTTTTTTTTAAGTTTGAGATCATTCAAAATAATTCTAGACAAGTTTTGAGAGAAATTCATAAAAGGGAGATTAGATATGAGAAAATTGGGTGTTTTTGCAATATTAGTGGGAGTTGATTGTACTTGCACAATTGATTTGAAATCAATAACACTCATATCATTGTCCATTGAGTAGACATATTGACAAATCATGTTAAATCTTGTGTTGTTGTCTCGAATTTCTTTACAGATATTTCCTTACTATTATTACTTGGTCATTCTTAATTGCAACACAATCTCCTCTCATCTTTTATTTCATAGTACAAAGACATTGTTGTAACTTATTTTTATCTTACAATTCCTCCATTGTTATTGAACTTAATGAGATTATTACTAAAATGAAAACAAACTTTTCAAAATGCCTCTATTGGACTTGTTTTGTGTTTGCTGAACAAATTACCAAAGTGACAGTCTTTGTAATTTTTAAACTTATAGAGGTATAATTTTTAGACTTTTGAAACTTTATTATCCAAAACAAATTTTTAGTTTTGCACATTTCTCATTGATCTTTTTTAAAACATTAAATGCTTGGTAAATATTTAAAAATAATCATTAAAATGCATTTTTCAAAAAACAAAAATTGTATTAGATAACATAACTTCATAATTTTGAATTATATATTTTATAATATTAAAATAATAAATATAATTTAAAATAATATAGTTAAATATAATTATCTTTATTTATTAAATAAAATTAAAAAACTTAAGCATAAATCTAAAACTATCATCCTAACAATATAAGCACAATTATATGACCAATCATATAAGACGTTTATAATTTTGTCCCAACGGCTTCTCTTCGGACCTCTTTTAACAAATGAATTAATTAAGTTGAAATTTTTGACAGAGGAATAAATGGGTTTATATAAAAAGGACGCTAGAAATATTCCGAAAGAAGCTATACTAACTGAAAAAATTGCATCTTTCAAAAATTCATACCAATCTGTTGAATCCTTTGACTTTTGATGTAAAAGGTTAATAGATAGAGCTAACCATTTGGATAATATATCCAAATCTCCTCTTTCTTGATTAAAAGAAATTCCTAGAGATCCAACAAACAAAGTAAATAGGACTAACACAAAAATTTTTGGAAAAGGAAGGAGTATTGGGCAGCGTTAAAAGCGTTTTCCTTAGGAAAATCTCTCTCTACCGGGAATTCAAAAAGTTTTTTTTGTACGAAAAACAAATAAAATACGTAATAAAACATAACACGTTGGAATAATCTGAATCGGCTTGACTCAAAAATTAACTTATTTTATTCTGAAAATAAAATTCCCGATTTCCATTCCTTGTTGAGTTAATCAATAGGAAATGGAATTTGTTCCGCTCTTCGAATATGTAGAATAAGAATTCTTCTATTTACCTTACCGAATTCGAAAAAAAAAATAATCCTTTCTTTTTGTTGATAAAAAAACATAAGATATTAAAATTTCTTTTTAGTATATTTTCTCATTTCCAAGGTGGGGAGTATTATTTTCCCAATCAACCTATTTGTTACAATAATCTAAGATTTTTTTTTCTATAGATCTGCTTTTTCTCTATAGAAGGGCAGATAGAAAATCTTTCGTTACTAAAATCATTGAAACTAATTGATTATGATTAAAACTCTAAACCTTTTTGTGCAACTTTTTTACTTTTGGATTTTCTCTGAATTCCTATATAGACCCTCATATATCTCTCGCCAGCAATCTAGGCAAAAACACTTAATTAAGATATTCTGGATAAATCTGTGTCAATTTTGAATGATCTAAAATAGGTTCTTTTCTTTGTCATTGAAAAAATTGATTTTTTGGTTTCACTTTTTGAAATCAACTAAATCAAAAACAGTTCATTAAAAGAAAAATGTAGGGGCAGAGGGAATTTTTGGTGGAGTGGTGAAATGCGTAGAAATTCCAATAGACTTATTGGAGGGTCCAATTGGCGTGCATCCAGTAGGAATTTCATCGGGGCTTCGATCGTCGGCTCTCCTGTCATCAGGTCACCAACTTCCTTGGCCTCACGGCACTGGGCAGGTGTCAACCCCCATACATGGTCTTACGACTTTGCGGAGACCTATGTTTTTGGTAAACAGTCGTCCGGGCCTGGTCATTGCGACCTCCTTTGTAAGGAGGCACCCCTTCTCCCGAAGTTACAGGGCTATTTTGCCGAGTTCATTGGAGAGAGTTGTCTCACGCCCCTAGGTATTCTCTACCTACCCACTTGTGTCGGTTTTGGGTACCAATACCAATTTGATCCGAGCTCTTGGAATTGGAAAAGATTTCCTGCGATTATTTGGAAGTACATTTTATGCTACAACTCTTCCTATCTGATAGAAAAGGATCCCATGATCCTAAACCAATCTTACCTGGGATAGCAAATCCCAAGTTTGTCTATGAAGAGCGGATCTAATTATATTAGTGTCTATAATTGATTTCTTCTGTGTAATACTAATCGATAGGGCCTTGTTGGTAAGTGCTACAAGATCTCTTGCATTGGAACCTATGGTTATGGACCCGAATCCATTAGTATGGAACATTTTCTTTTTCAAGTGAAATCCCCTAGTATATGAAAGAGCGAAAAAGTGCTTTTGTTGTTGTGGAATAAGAAGCCTTCGTATCTTAATGCACATATTTAATTTATTTGGAGCTATTAGAGCGGGATCCACTTTTTGGGGAATATGAGTCGAAGCAATAACGAGAATATTTCTAGTGGAACATCTTTCAGAGAGATGGTTCACTAATAGATCGAGGGATAAGTAATTTCACATCCAGATCATGAATGTTTGGAATCCATATTATGCAAGGAGACATTGCTTTTGCTAATTCGAATTGAAGGGTGACGTCAAATCAATCTATTTCCTACATCATATCTATAGTTAGCAGTTTCAGCTCCGTATCAAGGTCACAATCGATATCGTCACTAGCATCAATATCATCACTAGCATCAATATTGTCAATATCATCAATATCGTCACTATCATCAATATTGATATCATTAATAAGAAAACCTTTATGCTTGTTATCTAGGAATTTGTTTAGAAATACCGTAATGAAAGGAACATAGGAGTTTGTCGCTAGGTATTTGACCAAATAGGATCGTCCAGTTCCTATAGAACCTATCACTAAAGGAAAAATAGCTCGACGCCAGGATGATAAAAAGCTTAATACCTCTCATTCTTATTACTTTTTTAACGAATAAAATGAAAAATTAAAAGGTCATCGTATTCAAAACCCCAATTATGACATCCCTTCTCTCCTAATTCACACCTCGAAACACACCGTTCTTATAGAGATAAATGCGCTTTCACATCTTCTTAACTCGAAATGGCTGGGGAGAGAAAAGGTTCCTTTTTTTTAGGGTACTCCCGAGAACAGATCCAGTGGAGACGGGATGGGGTCTATAGCTCAAAGGATTAGAGCACGTGGCTATGAACCATGATGTTGGGGGTTCGAATCCCTCCTCATCCACAACCGGCCCAAAAGGGAAGTACCTTTCCATCTGGGAGTAAGAAAATCATGATCAGGATAACGAACCAAAAGCTATGGAACTTGGGTGTGGGTCTTTGGAATGGCTTTATTCTTGCTTCCGTTTCGTCCACCCCTGCTAGTGCAGAGGCTTCCCACTAAGGTGGAATGCTCCCCTACC